>DWNE01001950.1:0-20211 GCA_018249875.1 Cecropterus toxeus | reverse complement strand
TACGAGTTTTGATACTTTTATCAAGTGTTTGCTCTCATTACTACTAATTGAATTATTCTGTAACTTGCAGTGCTCCGCTGTTTTAAACAATATTAAATTATTACAACTTTTTGAGTGCTCTTTAGTTGGGTTTCAATTAAATAATGTCTTAGATCTCGACATATAGACCATACATTTATGTGTATTTAAAATCCTTCAAGTGGATTTTGTTTGGTTTAATGGAATTTCAAATACGGAGACATACAGATAGACAAAAAAATCTGTAAAATTAAGACAATGCTATTATTACTTATTCTCAGTCCACTAAAATATACATTTTTTATAATATATGTGTAAAGACGTGTCGTTTTTATTATATGTAACATTTTAAATTCCGTTAATACAATAATGTTTAAAATTAAATATTTATTATTAAATAATTTATGAAAATCATCACAGATTCAACACAGATTTTTTTCATAAGACCAAGTTAAGAATTAAACTGCCATCTATTTATTCGCTAAACTACACCGCGACACAACTCCGACTGGCGTTTACTTTAATACACAGTCTCAACGATAGAGGGAGCAACTGTTGTATGTGTATATTATACGTTATCAGCGCCACCTAGGGATCTTTTCTAGACATTGCTTCGTAAATAAATTAATATTTTATATGCAATAGGTATCTAAATCATATAAACTTAATAAGTAGTAAGGTAGATAATATTATTCAAGTATAGATTACGAAATTACTAAAATCACTAAACTACTAAGAGCTTTCTACCCTCATAGCCCCACACGAGGATTTTCTTCAGTACCGTCGGTACCATGGACATACAAACCTCTTCATTTAGATGACTGTCCGGGAATTGAATCCGGAACCTATTGCGTGTCATACCGGTGTGATGTACGCTCCATCACGCGGGTCATCATCGTTATCGTTTATATGATTATAACTGCAACAATGTCAACATCTTCGGATTTTATATAAATTCGTTATGTGTATTCGTGTTTGTGTGTCCATGGCACCCACGACACAGGAGAAAATCCGAGTGTGGGGCTATGAGTGTAGAAAGCGTCGTCTTCTTAAATATTCATCAACGGTTTAACTGAATAGTATCTAATCAAATTTGCACTAAAAAATAGTTATCAATTTATCATTGCGATTTAAAAGACGCATTGCACGCCTTTTAAATTGCGCGCATAAAATGAGCGCATTATAATTACATAGCCCATATAGCTCTACCAAATCCTTCTATTCACGGCCACTGGTAGGCTTTTAATAGAACGTTCAGCTTTGTTATTGTGGGAATACGTTAATAAAAATATTGCATATAATGTCATTGTTTATTCGCCTTAAGCGTTGACCCTAACACGCATGCTATGAGAAAAAGACATAAACTCTACGTATATGTATCATTTTATGATCGTCGAGTACATTATGGTTCGAATTCGGAGGCACCACCGCCATACATATGACGCCATACATTTGACGACCCGCGTGGCAGAGCGGTTACCATAACGGTCTGACACGCAGTGGGTTTCGGCTTCGATCCCCGGCCAGATAGACATCTGAATGATGAATTTAGATTTCTGTTCTGGGTCTTGGTGCTTGTCTGTGTGTGACTATGGCACCCACGATACAGGAGAAAATCCAAATGTGGGGCTATGAGTGTAGAAAACTTTATTTATTATCCATATCTCCGTCAATAACATCAATGTTGAGCTCTATTGTTTTATTTGAAGGGTTAGTATAACATCTGTGGCCGATCTTAGGTAAGGCTCTAATGTTATTCGGATATTCCTGATAGTGGTTAAAAAATAAAAAAATAAGTTATGTAATAGAAAGATATGAAGTAAGTCCTTTTTTAGTTTTACTTCCTGACAACATTATCATTCAATCATCACTACTAATCATCAATCACTAACACTTAAAATCAAGACATAGCATTTTAAAACATGTGATTTTTTTTCGATAAATTAAATCTTCCGATTTGTCTATCTCAGTTCGGAGTTTATATATATGGGTACTGTGAGTCAGACCTTCTAGTGGCGCCATTTCTTAAAGAGTTGCGGGAAATCGTGACACTTATTTGTTGAATAGGCCAATTTAAAGTGATTAGGTGAGCTAACGAAAGTCGTTGATCCATAAAACAAAGCGTCTTGCTTAAATTTAATCTATTCTACGTCGCTTTTCGTTTTTTTAGAAAGCAATGTGTGAATGTGGTACTTCTATTTGCGCCAATATACGAGTAAGTCTCTTTAAAATAAATTTTGTTTAAGAAGTCGAGTAAAAGTCTAAAGCTTTGTTCGATGGGGGTGTATGTGAATTAAATCATATAAAGTTTTACAAAATACCCTTAGAAAATTCACCTTACTTCCTAAGACCAAATCAACCTTACACCGGGGTAACCCACTTAAAACCAGCACATCCGTTGGTTTGTCTATTCATAAAGTATTGTAAAAACCTTAACTTGTCTAGTGTGACGAATTTATCTACAGGTTAAACAATGGTGGTATTGTTACCGTCAGAGATGATATCACTGTTTATAATTATGATACTGATACATAGTTATGTCATAGAAGTTGTAAACGAGGAATCAGCTAGTAAAAAAAAAAAAAAAACCTTTCGTCGCTAGGCTTGGTTTTACTAATAGTTGAGTACACCGTTAAGAATAAGCAAGGTAGTGTGGTATCAACAAATGTCGTATGCTTCAATAAATAGTAAACTTTGTTTGTAGAAGGATCCAATTCCTGTCCGAGCAGATACTTATCTAAATAAGATCACTAACTTTGCTTCCTAACTCGTTCTGTGGACCAGACTCGTGTCAGGTGTATATATAATTAGGTGTATAATTGTAAGATTGTTTGTATTAAACATACTCGTTTAACACAAATATAATCTTACAACCAAACGAAGAACCACAGTTGATACGAGTGAAGAAAGCGTAAAAATGAAAGCGTTAAACTAACATATCAGATAGACTTACTTATTTCCTAATTTCATAACATAAAGTAATATGCATTCATTGATTGGCAATAGAGGTGCGCTATATGTATCACTAGAATGAAAAGAGAGATATATATCATTTCAACTCAAGATATATATCATTCTTTTATATCAATAGCTCATTGATGATATAAGTTATTGCTAAGCGTCATGATGTTCTATATCAATATATCTAAAGATATAATTACGGAATGTTTATATCTTGTCGTTTTTTGTATTTCGGCGCAAGTTTAAATTACTATTCTATTAGTGAAAAAGTTCAAGCTAAACACTATTTCAATGTGTACGATTTTTTCTTATCAAAATATTCTGTTTTTGCACAAAAGGACGAAAAAAAAATGTTTTCTCGTCTATAGAAAGAATGCTTCAAAATTAATGTTGGCAACTATATCTCGTATCTTAATTTATTTCATTCACCTCAATCGATTCGTTCATATTGAACTATATCACTCGGATATAAAGATATAATTCAAAACCGTCTGAGCCGAAGAGTGATTAGCTATAGAAAAGATATATGTATATCTTTTCTATCACTCACTAGCGAGCTACACAACTCTAGCGGATTGTAATAAAATATTCTAGGAAGGTCCGTGGGTCGCAAGAAAAGGATCACTGGCAACGGGTTACCGAGCCCTGATTTAGATCATAAACTCCGGTAAACCACAATTTGCCGTGATTAACGATAATAAATTGACTATGAGCGACGTGTTTACGAGTTTTTATGTAACGCGATAGCAATATTTACGATCTAATTAGCGTCTTGATAATGAAAGCCGAGGTCGGAGTGAAGATGTGACTCTTGTTTGTTATGACTTAATTGGTATTATGTTATGCTATACATGTAGCAATCGAATATGTAGATTCACCAGGTGCTAGAACCAATGTAGTTCGACCGGAGAAGTACCCTTACACTTATTTCTAGCAGTTTTTCGTTTCGTTGGTAAGGTGTGATTGCCGGCCCACTTATATATGACGCGACCATCTTATTTATCGGGAGTAGCAACGCATCTGTGATCGACTTCAGGTAGAATCCCTGTGATATATGAAGTTGCTTACAGATGTCCATGAGTGGCAGTAACCTCTTACCATCAGATGGACTGCATGCTCGTTTGCCACTTCATTCATATAAAAAGTAGTCTATTTAATGTCATAAAAATTGTTACTCATTATTAAATATCGTAGTAGTAGCACCATAACATGTAATTTCTGCTTTATATGTGCATAGTTGAGCGCTACTTTGTAGCCAATCTGGCTTTCGAAATAGGGTTGCAGGCCACAATCTATCTCTTGGTCCGTGCAATTCTCAAGGGATCTACTGCTTTCAGTGGCATGTTCTATTGTAGTGAAATTGGCTGCCGTGTTTTGATTAGAAATAACGATAAGAAAGTCATAGATTCACACAAGACGTTCTAACTTAGTCTTAACGATAGCAACGCGGCTTTGAGTAATCTAATGTAAGACTTTAATGTTATTTATGTTTATTATCCATGGGCGGCAGTATATTTGCAGAGGAAGTGCATGCTCGTTTGTTTACAGCCATAAAAATTAATAAAAAGGTGATTTGAGTAAGGGATGAATAATATATACACCAAAGGTTTACTACAGCTCTCACTCCCAGAATGCCCTGCAAAACAAACACAATTATCAATTGACCCCTAAATCCTTTCAACTCAACGTTCGACAGCAAACTTCTTTATAGAGGTCCGGTCGAGAGAACATTCAGAACCCTTCGCTACATTCTATTAATCCTTGGTCTAGATTTGACCCTCTTCACACGAGCTATTGTACGTCTCCTTTTATTTTGGCTGATTAATTCTGTACAATAGACGTTACTATAGTAAATTCGGCACGAAATTGTTTTGTTAATTAGAGAGCCGCAAACGGGCGTGCCAACCATCGTATTATTAAGTGGATAAATACCGCTAGCAGATCTCTATCTATATACGTTTATCGAATTTTCTTACCTTGCTGCGGCTTTCTTGAGGACTATAATGGAATGCATTATATAACAGCGGTTCTCTTAATCTGTGTTTTTCCAAACTCGAAAAAAAACTTGAACATTTTGTTTTTGTAATTGATATTGAAAACGATCATGCAAAAACCAGCCACGTCATTTTCTCCCTCTTCTGTAGTTAGCTTCAAATAGGATTAGAGCCTCATCTGCGGTCGGTTACACATGCGCTAGCCCTGAGGTCTAATTATAAACTTGACAATTGTAAAGCGAAAATCGTAGTGGCGGTGGTACTTCTAGGTTAGATCTATAAAGGGTTCTACCAATAGTATTTTTACAGAATGAAACCATTGCAGTTTCTTACCATTAAATATTATTTGCATGAATTAATTCATGCAAATAGATATATCAATAGATATATCACTGTTTTTCATGAATAAGCAAATAAAACAAAAACTTTAAAATTACAAAATATTAGAATTTTAAGTTAAAGATACAGTTTTGTAAAAAAAGCCTTTTCATTATTTTAACTTAATTCTTTAAAAAATAAAAGCAAAAAGCATTGTTTCTTTTTACGTCGCCATTCTTTTATATTAGCGTTTTCGTGCTGTGTTATTATTAATGCAAAACGATGTCTTACAACTTGGTGGATATGGAAACATTACTGTAGCGTGTAAGGCATTGTTTCTGCCGGATCGTTGTAAAACTTGGCACAATTTGCTACAGTTTCAGCCTTAAAAGCCGTTTAATAACTCTTTTGGGAACTCTAAATACTATTTCAAGCGCCGTGTAGCGTACTTATGTCTTGTTTTGTACGTCGTTTCTCAACCTGAGCTTGCAATCTGCTCAAGAATTAGTCACAATAAGAGTATTCAACAGTTTCAAGACAAAGACGAAAAAAATTAATTTTAATAACTTTTTATAACGATACAATTATAGGATATAAAATAGGGGGTAGTGAGGACTGGCGATGACAATGATGGACTCAAAACTGTAAAACTTAATATAAAAATCACTTTGAAAATTCAGTTTCAAGTTTTTATTTCTGTAGGTAGTTCCTCTACCTCCGATTTAAAAAAAAATAACATGAATTATTACAACTAGAACTACGGTTAAGGTATATCTATAGCTATACTCATTAGCACAATGACATGAATCCATAAGATTTTCATCAAAAATCCATCAAATATCACCTAATGCAGCTATAGAAGTTTTCGCTTAACTTAAACAAAGCTATATTATGTTCCGTTTTTAGTTGTTTAGTTTACGTAACAAAATAGTAATAAAATATTACTAGCATGTAACTTTTGAAATTTTGAACGATTTTTTATTTAAATTTTTGGCTATAATTAATTCATCGCAACATAAAAATGATTCAAAAATAACTGATTTATATTATTGACGTTACTTGTATTGTACAATATAAATATACTATTTCAAATACATATTGAGAACAGTATAAATATGTAATTGTTGACTGTAAAACGTACTTTTGCGGATTCATTGATTATAATTAGCATATTTATAGAACCTATTCAAGTTCAGAACTAAATTATTTCATTACGGAGTAACATATGATCTCTGTTGAAAAAATATATAAAACTTTCGTTCAAGATTATAATATCATGATGCCACTTGTGGCATCATGATATTATAATCTTGAACATATTTAAATGTGTCCGGCATATTTGTTGTATGCCCCAACTTAAATATTTATTTTGTTTTGTTTCTAGTACTTGTTGTTATAACGGCAACATAAATGAATGGTAAGTGGTCACTACCGCCCATGGACACCTGTAAGCAACTTCAAATAGAACATGGGTTCTCTCTGAAGTCAATCACAGGTGCGTTACTACTCCCGAGGACTATGATGGTCGCCTCATATAAAAGTATGCCGGCAACCACACCCTTCCATCGAAACGCAAAAAATGCTTCACGCTAGAAATAGGTATGGTGGTGGTACTTCTCCGGTCGAATTACTCTGGTTCTACCACCTGCAACCTGTTTAAAACCTGTTAAAGACCTGTTAAAGACCTGTTTAAAAGGTCTGTGTGGTAAGACCCATATAAAACGTGAGTTCAAATATTAAAATTTATTTATTTGTTGAATAAAATTCGATATTACAATTCACGTTAAAATATTAATATCGAAACACGTGAAACATTCCACGGTTGAAGTTTTGCATTTTCCGAAATACAAGGCAGAATATCGCTGAATAGTTTCAGATATTGCTGCAATGCTGTTGAAAATTCCAGTTCCAAAATAAAAATCGTACTTTGTCAAAGTGGAAATCCAGTTTTATGATATGTTGATTATTATTGGATTGTATTAATAAGTATTGGTCTTGAATAGCTCCAATTTTGTCGTATAACCTCTTAAAAATCGATGGACACCGGCTGCTCGCACGATAAAGGGTCACGTTCCGCTGTCCAAGCGAGAGTGCGGAAAATATATTTAAGGCAATTGTATATAAAAAATAATTTATTTAAAAAATATTATTTCAGTTAACGGAAATAATATTATGCAATTATTTATCAATGTCCTTTATGACGGTATCGCTTAAAATTATGGTCATTAAACCGACTCTACAGACAACCAATGTTTTTTTCAGTGGACGTCGTATTAAGTGATTAAGGGACAAAATTAAGGAGACAGACAGTACCGTCTTCCTGTGTAACAATGAACTGTGGTCACCAACACACGTGCTATCCATTTTGACTACCGGAAAACCCTCCAATACGGGAGGCTCATGTCCAGCAGTAGACTGCAAAGAACTGATGGAAAAAATGTGCAGCGCG
This sequence comes from Cecropterus toxeus, assembly GCA_018249875.1. Taxonomy (NCBI): domain Eukaryota; kingdom Metazoa; phylum Arthropoda; class Insecta; order Lepidoptera; family Hesperiidae; genus Cecropterus; species Cecropterus toxeus. The sequence continues at coordinate 12,471 of DWNE01001950.1, read as the reverse complement.
TGTTATCAATTGTCTGGGCTATGGTGTTGTACTATAAATTTTGGCCATCATTATTAGTTAAGACTATTCGTAAAAAAACATAACCAGTTAGTCTATGACATACTTTTTAAAGCAATACTTTATTAGATCGACCGGCCACACCAATCTAGCGTGAAGCAGTTCTCGTGTTTCGGTGGAAGAGTGTGGTTAACGGTACACTTATATATGGGGCGACCATCTCAGTCTTCAGGAGTAGCAACGCATCTGTGATCGACTTCAGATAGAACCCCTTTTCTGTATGAAGTTGCTCACAGATGTCCATGGGCGGTAGTTACCACTTACTATCTGCTGCATGCAAACGAGCATGCAGCATATCAGATGCTACGAGCTACTTCAGTCTGATAAAAAAACGCACTTGAAATATATTTTATAAGTTTATTTTTTCCAAATTTAAGTAACCTTTTATAGCAACAAATGTTTCGCACCTTTCATTTTGATGCAAATTTTGTTATAAATCTCGCAGCACCGGACTCAAGTTATAAACAAACTTATTTTTATTGTCATAAACAATGAACAAGACGTTATAAACAAAGGCCTGAAGAAGCTCCGAAACTTTATGTTGCTACTGACGACTGTGCTGTTGTACTGAGGAGATTCAGTCTCTGAACTGGAAATTTATTGTTTTGCTGTTCCGTGTTCTTACAACTTCAGGTTCCTTACATTGTTTTGTGATAATGAGCTCTTTTTCTATTTTTTGTCCAAAGACCATAAATATTTTGAAAGTAATACTTTTTTTTCTGAAAATTTATGCAGTAAACGAGGAAACACGTAGACAGGACATCTGTTGCTACCATCTAATCGCGGTGAAACCTAAAATACTAAACCCACATTCATGAAATGTAGATAATAAGTTCATTTTAAGATGCAGACACAACTAGAAAGGATTTTCTGAAATTGCAACTACGAGTTAAACATGTAACCGTAGTAATTACTTTCTTAAACCAACGGCAGATATATAAACTTCTACTTCTATGAGTTCCTCGTATGAGCAAAGTTAAAAGGTTCCAGATATCTACAAAATCATATCTGATTCATCGTCATCGTCAATATGTTATTATTCCACTGCTGGTCACGGGTCTTCTCTCAGAATGACAGAGTTTTCGTTCATAGTCCACCGCGCTGGCCAAGTGCGAATTGGTAGACTTCACACATCTTTGAAAACTCTTTTTTTTAGTACTTAGAGATTTGCTAGTTTCATCCCGATGTTTTCCTTCACCTTAAAGAAGTTATAATTATTTTTTATAATAATACGCACATACTTTTAGAAAAATCGGTTGTGCGCACCTGGGCTTTGAACCTCAAGCCCTCGATTGAGAGGCCGAGTATTAACCATTGGGCTATTACTGCTCCGACACTATTACTTGTCTCATTTGGCCCTTTTAAATATCAAAGTAAAATAATGTGTTCGCAAATATTGACCTATTTAAGTTTAGGTTCTAAAGTTAGTATTAAACTAAATAGGTAATATTATAAATTACAGTAAACGACATTCCTATTAACTTAGGTCACCTAGTTTCAAACAAAGTGTACGAAGTTATTAACATAGTAAAGTTGATTTTATTTATGAAATATCAAAGAACTCAACTTCTCCAATAAATTAGCATAATTAATGTCTTTTGAAGTCAAAGTTCGAAGATCTCGTTAAATAAATATAATTCAGTTCGTAAGTACGGGGTTCAATGTTTTCTAAAGTAATTTGTACAGAATTCCAGTATAAAATTTATAAATTATATCATCAACATAAAACTGTCACGACTTCAAATTTAAGAGCCCAAAATATATCCTTTATGCATTATTGTTCCAATAATGGATAAGGATTTCATTTTCATTGGACGACCCGCGTGGCGCAGCGGTTACCATACCGGTCTGTCACGCAGTGAAATTTATCATTTGAATGATAAATTTAGATTTCTGTTCTGGGTTTGGGTGTTTGTGTATTCGTCTTTGTGTGTGTCCATGGCACCCAAGACACACGTGGGGCTATAAGTATAGAAAGCGTTTTATAAAGCGTTTAGCGTTTATTTTAAAAAGAAAAGGATTGATGCTTTAACCTATAATCTATCAACCTGACCAAAGAAAGATTGATAGATTTCACACGCCTTTAATACTTCTTGAAGAACTCTTCAGACAAGTTTCCTCGTCACATTTCTCTTCACTACGTCCTATCTGTACTATAATTACTAACTTCAATGATCATTAAAGTAAGTGCAAACATTTTTATATATGATTTTAAATGATAAGAACAACTAAAAGATACAGAAGTCTTATATCTTAAAATACAATACCAATCAGATCTTAAAATACAATACCAATCTAAAAGAAATAAGCAAGTCTAAGCCAACAATCTTATTTCATTCAATTCAGAGAAAAATACTACGACAAAAGCTTGAATAATCAATTTAAATGGCATCTAAAATACAAGCGATCTCTTGCGGAACTACAAAGGATAATGAACAAAGCTATAAAGAGTTCTCAGTTCAACGATTCTGAATCCCGCGGTATCACAACAATCAGTGAGACTGAACGTAAATGTAGTTCACTTTAGACACTCACGGATTTATTTTGAGTCATTACCTTTGAGTTTAAGCGGTGCTGATGTGAATAGCAGTGATAGTAGCAATTACTATTTACCGTAACGGGAATCATTTATTTAAAGAACAAAAGTTCTTAACATGGTATGGTGCGTTTACTAATAAAGCGAGAATAATAATGTAAAGCAGATAATAATCAGGAGTCACTTTATGTGTGTTCCGATTACTATTATCGTGATAATCGTTGATTGTTATGATTATTATGATTATAATCGTAATCGTGAAGTTGATTAATTTTAAAACGCAAGGAGGATTTACGATACGCGGTTTTGTCACGGTCATAGTATCATGTGTTACATGGTTTTATCATTACTCCATGGGAGATATTTGAAACAGTGTCACCGTTACGATCCATGAACTATCGGCAATAAAGAAACTAAACTTGTAAAATGTTTAACAAAAAGCCCGATAGCGTAAAACGTATTTTCTGTTCGTCAAAATAATTTAATGTTTGTATGAATTTTCGACAAAAAGGTAGGATAATGAACGAACGACATTTTTACTACGACTATAGGGGCTTCAAATGAAAGCTAGTAATACTAATTATATACATATATATGTATTTTCATTTATTTTGATAAGTAAAATATTAATTTTTACTTATCAATTTTAACAAATACTCATCTAAAACGTTAAATTAAATGTATTTTTAAAAAACACGCTTTCTACACTCATAGCCCCACACTAGGACTTTCTCCTATGTCTTGGGTGCCATGGACACACAAACACGAATACACAAACATCCAGACTCTTAACAGAAATATAAACTCATCATTCATATGTTTGTCTTTCCGGGAATCAAAGCCGGAACCCACTGCGCGTCAAACTGGTAATGTAAAAAAACTAATAAAGCAGTCAGGTTTTTGGTTTTAATGTTTTCAACAATGTTTCTATTAATCGTTTTCTGGTTTTGGTATTTGAAACTATAGCGGCCGTAGTGATATCTACTCAGCAAAATAGTACATTAATAGAATTACTATCAAGTACTTTAAACACTTGAATGGATGACGCATTGGTATTTCGCAATGTATTCGATCCCTTGCGAATGTTATCTTTATTATGTTCTGTCTCTGTCTCGCCTTAGCTTAATATTCCGCGTCTCTGTCTACACACGTCATCCGTGACTCCGTCAGACCGCTTGAACGTAGTGAAGTTTGGCAGTTCATAACGTTATATTTTTTTGTTCATGCGGTGTCAGTATTTTTTGGAATACAGTTATAAATACTGCGATAATTTTATGGCTACTCTTTCCAAGTCTTATAAACCATCATACAAATTATAATTACCAAGTAAGTTCACTTTTCTAAGTTTAATTCGAAAAATTTCGAACCTTAGTTATTATAGGTTATGAACCGGAGTTCTTCTTTGCGTTAGAAGGATAGATATACGCGTTAATATTATTTCATTATCTATTATTATCATAATGAAATATTATTTTTAGTTTTTTTTTTTTTTATTATGACATGAATATGTTTCACAATTTATAAGTTTCAATATGTGTGTGTTTCAGAATGTTAATATTTGTGTGGATTTTTTATATATAATGTACATAATTCCAACGTTTCTAATTCGGAGTTGGATATTTTTGTTTTAATTTGATTAACGGCGTTAATACCGCTGGCTACTAGATGGTGCCAGATTCGAAACCCGGTCAAATATTTAAATATTTCTTAAAAACTTATTTTTCCTGTTAGTTTGCAATTATGTATCTTTGTGTGTTTTTACGGTAAAGAATAAATAAGAAAGATAATAATTATTATTAAAATGAATGTATCGTAATAAAATATCGGTATTTTACTGATAAAGTTCAGTAAAGGATTAATAGTTATATTATTGTAGTATCTATATTATCCATCTACCTTATCTATATACCTTTACCATTTGATATAAATATTTGAGTTATAAGTTTGCATTAATATACCTACTTTGTTACCTTAATTGGAATTGTACAAAAAACCGAAGTTTGTTTTTGGTGTTCACCAATGTTCACCAATGTCATTATGAAGTTCTATCACCTTCATGATTATTGTTATTTGTACTTCATATCATATTATTATTAATATCACTTAATTCTTTCAGTAAAACAAAATGCTGATCCTTACTGGAGATAATCTCGGACAGAGGCACAAAAACCTCAACATGAAAGTAATAGAAGCAGCGAAAATGAATACAAATTTCGACGAATTGAAGACATCAGAAGAAAAGAGTGACGTCGACAAATTATTTAAAATTGATCTTGCGTCGAGATACAAAAATATTGATTACATTCTCGAAGTACTGAAGAGTGGTGATGTATTTCATATCACGCGAGCTCTTAACTGCACATGGATATATGAAGATGAATACTCACATTATATAAATACAAACTACTTGGTAAATAATATATTCCCATACATGTCCTTGAAAATGAAAAGGAAGATGCTGACAATGATATCAACACATCTAAGAAATGAAAGAGCTATTGAATTCTATATATTTTGCAAAGAAAACAAAATGAAAGCATATGCACATAAGTTTCTAGTTTTTACACCAGATAGATTTAAATTGGAAGTTTTGAAGAATTGGGATGAATTTAATTCATTCAGAGATGATAAATTCCTAAAACAATTTATAGGCAGTTCATTCGAGGTAGCACACGCATATATGGCATTAAATGACTACAGCAATTACATAGTACATCAGCTTCGTTTCCTATATGCTGTATCAGATAAGGAATATTTAGATATATTAGAAGCACATGACAATAATGATTCTATATATCCCAACTGCTCACGACGCTTTGGAATAAGAACTTCCAAAGATATTTTAAATAAGTATAAAAATAGAGTTATACAATATCCAGTGATATACGTAAACCAATTAAATAAAAATATGCTGATAAGATATCTCTCAAGCGAAGACGTAAAGTCTTTAGCATTTGCTTTGCTGCCGCCTTTAGCTGATTACTTTTGGTCAATTAATTACTATAAGACTTACCAATTTCTCTTAAGTAAAATTCCAAAGAATGAAGTGTTTGCTTTTGTAAAACAAATATTTAATTCAAAATATCCCAGCGAGCCATTTGAAATGACTAAAGAATTTTATAGATTAAATTACTACGAGATGTTTACTATTGACGAACGAGAGGCATGGGCATTGCTTCATATAGAACGAGATGAAGATTGGTCAGAACTTGAAAATTTTATGTGGTATAGGTTTGTTAGCTTTGAAAAGGCATTTCCTGGAATAAAGCGCTACATTTTCCTTACTCCCGATAAGGATAAACGGTCACGAATCGTTAACATTCTGCCTGAAACAACTCGAAATGAGGATGATGTAATAAAAATGCTAAACCATTACTATCAAAGACACGTTAACGAGAGTGAAGAGCATAAGGAGAGTTTTATCAACAAAGTAATTGAGCACCATGACATTTATTCATTCAGCAGTGAATGTTGGTCATCATTTGACGCTTTATTACACAGCTTAGAAGTGTACACAACGGAAGCATATGTACGAGAAGAATATAAACTTAGATCAACGTTTTATCACATTCTTCACAATATAGAGTTACCAGACGCACTACAAAATTACTTAAAATATGTAAATTATTACCACGTCTCTTCGATAATACAACAATTGTCGGCTGAAAGAAACACAATTGTTGCAAAATATTTGTTAAATTATCATGCACAAAGAATACAAATTTTAATGGAGACACCACAAGACGATACGCCTAAAGAAGAGGACGAATACTACCGAGACCCCATTAAGGATGAAATCGACAACATAGTGTACCGTGTTTGGAGTCTAATACACTGCTTTAAAAGAGAACACGATGAGTGCCCCGAATTTATTGTAAAGTATATGGAGTCGAATATGGACGTGTATGAGGGTCATGAAAAATTTAAACAAAATTTCGTACCAACGACTGAAGGAGACTTTGTACGTTGGTTAAAAAAGGACGTAGAATTGGCTTTTGGCGGTATTTCTGAAATTAGGTGTAATACATATAGATGGATCTTTCGATTAAGTCGATTATTTAGAAAGCTGAAGGTTTATTTCCCACATGACGTAGGAAGAAAGTATTTAGAATATTTTAAAGAATATTTATCAGATGTGCCAAAAGGGTATCGTGAATACAGGAATGTAAAAATGGCAGTGGTCGGTGTATTTCATTTAGCAGATGAAGACTTCAAATTCACATTCATGGAAAAATATGTTCCTTTAATTCCTAAAATAGACCGTAGGAATATAGATAATCGTATACTACAAGTTCAAAAGGCCATATGTCGTTTGGCTTATCATTCGCGACCGCCAATTCCGTTGTCTGTTTTCCTTAAGTACATTACTGGGGATTATATACACTTTTGTTCGCCAGTGTTTAGTCATTATATGGCTAATTCAACATCAATTACGACATTTATAGAATCAATTCTAGATGCTCCATTATCAATTCAAAAGCATGGTATCCGAATGGCTTTTATAAGCTACTCTTCAGAAGCTTTAAAGACTCTTATAATAGATGTTTGGAATAAAACGAAAAATGTTTCTCTGCGTATGTTATTATACGAAACATTATTCAATAGAATAATAGATGAAGCCGAAGACGCCCAGAAGGTATTATACGAAGTGTTGAAGCTATATACTTCGGAGCTTACTAAGGATGATAATGATAATATTTATTCCCTTTTAGTATCCGATGATTTACCAGATTACCTAAAAGGAGACTATATTGAAACTTCTTGGTTAACTGTTAGTAAGTTCTTGAATAAGACTGTCGATATCAATAGAAAAACGAGTGTGATTCGACACATGGAAAATTATTCACACTTAGTGGAAAGAGAGTTTCTCCGCGTTCAAATTATAGATGATCATGTACGTGATATGCTAATTATGGAGAATATTAAAACAAGATATGATGCCTATCACTTTGATCAACTAATTGAAGCGAAATGGAATCTTACAGCTAAATATATAGTGAGTTTCAATAACAAAGAAGAGCAGCAGCAAAGCCTAGAATTATTGCATACGATTATGACCCAATGTGTAAAATTATGGGATCTTACTGACGAAAGAACATATACAGTACGTCAATTTGTAAATAACTTCATTGAAACTATTATGAATAAGGACACTAAAATCAGTGAGCGATGTGCCAACATGGTACCTGTTTATCAATGTATACTTGACGTACTGGAAACTTCATTGAAAAAAAAACACATATATTTAATGTCGTGGAAGCTGAAATTGGCAGTAGCATGTAGAAAAATCATTTACAATGGAAGACATGCTGTAGATGCTGAGACCGGTAAATGTAGATATATGTCCTGTGATGAAATTGCTAAAGAATTTGCCCAAAAAGTTGCTAAAATGATAAGAAATCTTGTTGAAAAGCGAGAGTTTTTCCATTCTTTTTATAAATCTCTGGCAAATATTATAAGTGGTGCTGGGAACACTATTTGTGATATTCTTGATATGAACAATTGCGGTTATAACTATTACATAAGTGACACTTTAACTGATACCCAATTAAATGAGACTCACGTTGTTGCTATATTAATGTTACCAAAAGATCCACCTTATAACTGGTCGAGTGAACATGAAAGATTAATTAGCAAGATAAAGAAATTGGACAGTGATGAAATTAGTTGTTTTTTGTACGACAAATATGTTTTATCGGATTATAGTGTAAGGAAATATATATAAATATTTATATTATTTTCCAAAACAAACGTAGCTCTTTTGTTATTATTTTTATTTCGCACTGTTAAATTAACTAAGAAATGTTCTATTAACTAAGATCTGTTAATTCCTGCGTTTTGTGTGAAAATAAAATAAAAAAATAAAATTTGAGAAAAACGTAGTTTTGCTTTCGACGGAGGATAGAGGTATCTTTTTTGGATCCTATTTTTTTTTTATTACCAAAATACCATAGACCGATAAATAACACTTGCATCTTTGAATACTTGTTTCTAATTAATTATTTTAGATTCACAGAGTTTTATAATTCTCTAAACATAAATCAAATATTTCGCTCTTTTTTACCGGACTGCGTCAGAAGGAGGGCAATGTTTTTCGAGCGTACGTATGTATGTATGTAGTATGTATGTATGTATGTATGTTTGTTTGTTTCTAAGTATGTCCATTTCTCTGGCACGCGCTATACCCTAAACGGCTTGACGGATATGTCATACGTCATAATTCGTCAAGCCGTTTGAGCTGTAGCACATACTAACGAAATTGACATACATACATACATACATACGCTCGAAAAACATTACGCTCTTGACGCTGTCGGATAAAAAGCTACTATTAATGTTCATAAGACAGAAGTTTTATACAAAACAGGGTAGAGTCATTACCTTTCTCCATTTATCTTCAGTTCGCATTAAGTCACCGCGAAACATATTTCAAAGTAATAAAAACCGCAACCAGAATGAAAGCGTTAAACAAAGTGTCCTCTTGAAGGGTTAGCAACTCATTATTGTAATGGATTCGTGTATTAATGACCGTGCGCACTAGATGCGAAATTATCTATTAAATATAAAGCTATAAAATAAGATACTAGAAAAATACTCTTTAAGCGATGATTTTTTAAATTCTCTTTTCAATAATGACGTATAGCCAAAAAGTCAGTCATCGCACCTCTCCTCACCACACCTCACCCCTTGTCACCACATCTGACATCTCACCATTGCTCGATTACACTAAGATTTTTTTTACCAGACTGAATAAGTAAACGAGCATTCATTCCACCTGATAGTAAGTGGTAACTACGCAGCGATACCGCCCATGGAAAATTGTAAGCAACTCAATATAGAACAGTCGTTCTATCTGATGTCAAAAAAATAAAACTAAAACTGAACAAACAAACCGAAACAGGTCTTTAACCACAGTGGTATAAGGCACCAAGTATAAAATCCTAAAATAATACCACCGTCACATCTATTTCTAGCGTGAAGCAGTTCTTGCGTTTCGGTGGAAGGGTGTGGTTGCCGGCTCACTTTTATATGAGGCGACCATCTCAGTCCTCGGGAGTAACAACGCATCTGTGGTCGACTTCGGATAGAACCTCTATTCTATATGAAGTTGCTTACAAATATCTATGGACGGCAGTAACCACTTACCATCAGGTGGGCTGCTTGCTCGTTTGCTATTTCATATTTATAAAATAAAAAATGACCAATGCCCCGCCATGAAATGCCTGAGGTTGGCACGATAGGATTAGAAAAACCATTATATTTAAACAAACTAAAATTTTACTTATATTACATAAGGTATGAACCTATGTTATGATCATAGTTTAAAAATCCTTATTAATATTGTAATAGACTCATGTTCATTTAAATTAATAGTAATTCGTATTTAGGTACATTAGTATGTAGGTTCCTACAAAATTCCATAGTTGTTTCTACAAAACTCAAAAAGTCATATTGACACTGGAACGTCTATACCTGTGTTATTACCTACCTATGGTGATGTACATTTTTAAAAATAGCAGATGAGCTTGCAGTCAACCTGATTGTAAGTGGTCACTGCCGTCCATAGACATCTGTAACCATCTTCATATAGAACAAGGGTCCTGTCTGAAGTCCATGACAAGCACGTTGCTAGCGAAGACTAAGATGATCCTTTATATGACAGTGAGCCGGTCATTATATCCTTAAGCTGATACTCAAGAACTGCAATAGGCTGGGAATAATGTGGGATGGTTGTAGCTTCCGGGCCGAACAGTATCTACTTACCTTGTAAAATTATGTATCAAAATGGTGAAAAAACTTCCAACTCGTAATAAACGTCACCGAAAAACCAAATAGGTACATAGCTCCGTGTATACATGTGCTTACATAGCTACACACAAGAATTGCTCATTTATACTACAAGATATTTATGTCTCGTAATGTCCATCATTCATCATCGTCGTCATGTCCGAACAGATGACTAATATCCGAGTTATTTTAACAATAAGCAGCAAACAAGTTGTTGAATTCTCGCCGGACCTGCTGAGTGCTCTGGGAGGCCTCAGAGGGACCGCCCCCGGGCCACGCCCAACGCAGGCCACGCCCACCGAGTGCCTAGAGAGTTGAGTAATGTGAAATATTGTTTTTGTGCTTGAGATGTATGATCGATAAATACTCTGCCACGTAGCGGTCATAATGCCTTCAGTAAGATATTATGAAAATTATATAGTTATGTTCAAGTTTTTATTGTTATTTTATTATTATACTTACGTTCATTATTAAATAAAAGTGTAATTCATTGCTCATTAAAGTCAATGTAGGCCTTAAGCACTAATGTTTTATTTAATCGTAATTTATCTACAATAACTACGCAACGTTAAGTATACTCGGGAGTTGAATTAACCTGAAATACTTTTGACCAATAAATTACAAATGTAATTTATTGGTCATTAAAGTCAATGAAAGCCCTAAGCATTAAATATTTATTTAATCGAAATTTATCTGCAATAATTAAGCAACGTTAAGCACTTATACTTGGGAGTTGAACTGACCTGAAAGTAGCTTCAATAATTAAGCAACGTTATGTATACTCTGGAGTTGAACTGAAACACTTTTCGAGAAGCAGTGGTCGCCTACTATATCGATTGGAGGGCCCAAGGTTCAAATCTAACGCACGTCTAACATTTTCAAAGTCCCTTTTATCGCTTGCATAAAAACGGCGAAGGAACATTGCGAGGAAACCTACACGCCTGAAACTAGATACTAAAAAGTTTTCACGAACGTATGAAGTCTACAACTCTATCCGCCACTTAGCCCGCGCTATAAACTATAGGCCAAGACTCCGCTCATTTGGAAAGGAGAGTTCTGCAAAACAATAAGACAGTTCATAATTTATAACGAAAAACCCAATTTCATTAGATTATGCATTTTTAAATTACTTTCTAAATTTTACTTTTTAAATTACTGCTATACTAAATAACTGCTATGAGTACCATATAAGCCACTGCGCTTTGCTGTACGTCAAATTCTCTTATACATTTGAGTACTAAAAAAACCGTCCAGCACAAGTATAATCACACACTTCAACCACTGCATTTCTAACGCTAAGCTATTTGCATACAAATTTCATTTCCTGAACGTGCCTTAAGTAGAACAATAGGATTTATACGCAGGCATTACAATTAGGTTACTATTGTGCACTAACCACTGTCTGTTGGGACAAGCATTTGAATACGAAAGCCAATCGCCATTATCAATAATCCATAATGGATTAATATGATAAGCTGCGGTGCGACGCATTTATATTTTTTTTATATATTTATAATTTGCCGCGTAGCCGAGTCACCACACCGGTCTGACACGCAGTCCCGGGTTCGATCCCCGGCTAGACAGGAATGTGAATGATGAGTTCAGATTTCTGTTCTGGGTCTGGGTGTTTATGTATTCGTCTTTGTGCGTCCATGGTACCCACGACACAGGAGAAAATCCCAGTGTGGGGCTATGAGTGTAAAAAGCGTGAGTGTATTAATTTTTGTATTGTCTATTTGTGAATTATTGCAGTATCATGCAGTACCTACTGTATGAAATGATATGCATAAGTAAAAGAATTGTGAAATTCGGCCTCCGCCTAATTCTACCTAACTCTTAAAGTCCACGATTTTGAACTAAAGGTCTAATGTTTGAATTGATATGTGTTAGAATCTAATATTCACTTTTTTTTAAAGAGAATAAACAAATTATGAAAAATCATAAATCTTGTGAAAGAGCATCCGAGTTATGAAATAAAGTTTTTTTTATATATATTTTAAGTAGCAAACTTCTGCCCATGGATATCTGTAAACAACTTTACGTAGAACAGGAAATCTATCTAAAATCAATAAGACTAAGATGGTTACCTC
>DWNE01001949.1:0-20214 GCA_018249875.1 Cecropterus toxeus | reverse complement strand
GAACTGCTTCACGCTAGAAATAGGTCTGGCGGTGGTACTTCCCCGGTCGAACTACATTGGTTCTACCACCTGGCAAAATTACAAGTCCGATTTAGATGCCGTTTTCAGTGATGGGTTCTGGTTTTATTGGTTTATGATGTTATATATTGTTAACGACCGATTTTCCTAAATATTTTATTAAAGTTCATAGGGAGTTCAATATGTTATTGCAACATCTACATCTTCAAGAACCAAATAGTCTATAGTAGTATTTTAATTATTTTATCCTTTTTTTCAAATACATTCTAACCGTCGTGGGTTTTTGCAATTTTTTTTTTAAATGTGTTTATTATAATAATATACTTAACTTAATGATTTTTATGAGTTTTGATCAAAGTAGTAACATAAAGGTATAACAATACATATATTTCTGGAACGGCCTATTTACTAGCTAAGATTTCATGTCCATAGTGTCATCAAAATATAAAAGTCGTCTTTCCTCACCTTTTTACAGTTGCTTTTTCTGAAAATCATATTATGAATTCTATGTCACTCTGCAATCTGTAACGATTCTAATGATATGTCATATGTCACAATCTGTCAATCGCATACTAAAGACATAGACACATAATTACATACATATATAGGTTGGAAAACATCACCCATCTTCTGACGCAGTCGGGTGAAAAAAGATCAACCTTGAAAAAATGTGTTATTCTTACTACACTAGTAATTTCATATTTCAAGTGTAATCTTTGGTTCATTTTGTGAGCCTATCTTGCATAAAATTTAATATGAACGAGGCTAGATTACAATTTAAGTTTTTTGCGGCGTACTTGGTCCCCCCGGAATATAGTCGGTGGTTTTGCAGAAAAGTCGATGAGGAATGCATGAGGCAAGAGTGCAATGTCGTGTTCCAATGATTTTTTAAACAGCTACCAGTAAATTTCAACGTCCACGTCCAATCTATTTTAATGGCTATTTGTAATTTAATTCACAAAAAAATACGTAAATGTTGTTATATCTTAAGTTTTGGTTGAAATAGTATACAGCACCTTATCTATTTCAGTAGGTAGGTATCTACTCCAATGTTTCCAATTCATATTTTATAAACCAATGGATTACTACTTAAATAATTTTCAAGTAATAAAATTTATTTAGAAAAATAATACAAGCTGTAGTACAAGTATTCTTTAGTTATTTATTAAAATAATTAGATTTACTGTTTGACTGATCAAACGAATAAATATAATTTTTAATAAAATATCAGTTCTCTATAAACCCTAATATAATTAAAATACTTGTTAATGAGTTGTGGTCGCAATGGACTCAAACAAGAAATAAAAACACCCAAATTTAAACATCCATACATCAATTTTGGGTGTCAAACCTTGTACCTTTGCTGACATATCTGTAACAGTGCTATGCGAATCGGTCGACAAATTAAAATATGAGGAAGTAATAGGAATTACAAATAAACATGACGACGCCTAAGTATGTTTCAGGAAGACAATATAACAGTTTAATATAATATCAATCTCGAGGACGTGACGGCAGTCTATTTCAGCACTTGCAGGGTTCACTCCGATTTCACTAAGCAGTAATATGGGCCGTATGTTACTGACGTTTAATAAACTTACGTAGGTATATTTTGGTATGAGCTGTGTATTATTTGGGGAGGCTTTGAAAGAAACATAATATTGTTTGTTATTGGATATCGTTGAGAAGTATTTACAGTGATTCGCGGATCTAGATTGTAGACTATAAAAGGAATATAAGCAGGTATACAGGCTTTCTAATATAAGTCGAAAATTGACCAAAAAAAAAATTTTTTTATGTATTGACTATGAATATTGAAAATGGTACGTCATTTGCAGTTAGGGGTCCCAAATCGAGAATGATGTACCAATTTAGATTTTTGGAGACCCCACATTTTCCTGATTTGGAGTAGGGGGGTATCATATAATTTGTATATATCAATGCAACCAGCATAGAAATTTATATATCGGCGCAGTCGTTTTATTATCTGACATAGTGGGCGTACGAAATGGGTATTCGAGCAAATGAGACGACAAGTACACAATTAACACAGTTTCATACATTAGTGTTAGAAATTTATATAAGAATCGAAGTTAGATTTTTGTTCGTATCGCTTTCTACATACGATCTATATATTTCAAGATATTTGTGTAGGCGGTTCTACAGCAGCACATAAGAAGTAGTTTTGGCAAGCGTTTGGCAGTATGACACAAACTCGAACACGAGAGTATCATCCGACGGGTACTGTGCGGTGCGGCTTAGTTTAAGCCTGCGATCGATCATCGCCCTGCTAGGCAGCTCTCTAGCTATAGGTAACCTTACATGGGAATTAATAGTCACTTATATCGCTACAAGCATTCGCCGGCAAGTTTGTATGCGTAAAATGTAATATAAGTAAAAAAATACAAATTTTAACCTCCATTCAGTAGCGTAGCGTGGGCTAACGCCGCCCGGTGCAGAAGTTGAACTCGCCACACATACAAATTTTAACGACCAAAAAAAAAAAAAAAATTAGTAATGGTTAAAGATCGTCCAAAATTACGTCTCCAATTTTAAAAGTTTGTAAATATTTTTTGGTTCTCGTTTATATTAAATCGACGCCCCATCCATTTCTATTCGTCCGTTCGTTTAAGAAGTATGTTATTAGATTTCTTATAAGGATTTTTTCGACATGCTTAGCCGTGTTGGTGACTGTTATATACATATAGTGCAAATAATAAATAGAAAGGAAAACACTTCCATATGTTAAAATAAAAAAAAAATTGACGTATTTTATACGACTTACATTTTATTATGTAAACTTTTTAAATTGTTAAACGATAGACATCACTGTCAATACTATTTTGCCGAGACTCCTTCGATACCGCTTTAGTAAACGGATTCGGTCGGTTGAACGAACACAGCCAGGACGAGCCATCTGATCGTTGAATGACGCCGATGCCTCTTAATCCGCGTCGACTCCCATGTCCTAAAATGAAGTGAATGCTTTATCTATCTGACGACCGCTTGTGTTGTATTGAACTGATCCTCATACACCGCCTTGTCCTCTCGACATTTGCAGTCACTAGACATTTCGATATCGTATGCCAAGCAATTGAGTTTCAACCCTCGACTGGAACCCGACTCAAAACGTGAACTACAAGTACATACGAATCGAACTACAAATACGTGGATTACGAGTGGTTTGACGAAGACTTGAAATTCGATTAATGATGTAGTTATCCTTAAAAACTTGTAATTTAATTATCTATATGTTCTCGGGACTATAATAAGTCCACGATAGACGTTATCGACTTGGCAATTCACAATAAATTTAAATCAGGGCTTATCAACATAATTGCGCGGGTTTTTTTAATCATAAAACCGTTCGCGTTCTCGTTTCAGAGCGGTGCGCACGGAGGCGTCTAAACAACACACTTATTGTGATTCGTTAGCGGCAATCGGCTCACGGCCTGACGCCTGACGCCGTACCACTGCCAATTAAAGCAAAATTCGCCACGAGGTGCATAAAAATGTGCAATTTACTACTGAATAGCCAATTTTTTATATATTTTATTTTGCTTGCAAATCCGTTGGCCTACTGCATTGATCCTGCTATATAGGTAGGTACTAACGCCAATTTCGATATGATTACCTTTGGACATATATTTCAGTGCGACTTATTACCGATTGGTAATATCTCGTGGACGACACTTTAGTTTTCTATGTCCACTTGTCCAGTCTAGTCTTTTAACGCGAAAAAAATCCACCACCACGATATTATGGAGAAAAGCGAGAAGTTGGCTCACAATACAGATTTGATCGCGTTGATTTTAGCTCCGCACGCCACGCAAGGCCTCGTGTTCGGTTTATTATTACTTACGGTTGAATATCATTGAGTCTAATAGAAGTTAAGAAAATATAAGATATTTTTAATAACTCTAATAGTTAATAACTAAAATATCGGACACATTTTTTTCGATGACTTGATTCGTTTTATTTTCTTGTATATATACAGACGCAAATATATTGTACACATATAATACTTAGCAGAAAATCAAAATATACTATTAAGTTCACAGACATATTAAAAAATGTCGTATAAAAAGGCATTTTAGCGCCGTCATCGGTTTAGCGGAGAGCTGCTGTTATCGAATAAATTAGTAATAACGCGGCGTAAATTTAATTAGCGCGATAATTGCATACGCCCGCTTAGTTGCATCACGCCGTCTCGCGCGCACTGAAAGACCTTCTTTGCAAACTATAAAATAGTAGGATAATTATTAACAACCGAAGCGCTTTTTATTTGTCGACAGTCATTACTGTCCCACTGCTTGTGCTGGCAACGGATATCTGAGCGAGAGAGAGGTTTGACCAAGTACGAATTTGTATAGTTCACAATTCAGACACATTTTTTTGTTATCATAAGATTTTTTGCTTCTCGGAAAACAAGTAATATGTCAAATATATTCATATCTTCATACAACATTAGGTGCGAGCCTGAGATTAGAATTAAAATGTATCAAAATATTTAATCTATAAAATAAACGTTTTATATTTTAAACAAATAACCACATATATAATATCTACATTACAAAATGTCTGCAAGTCGCGACAGAGTAATCTTCTTCACTACTTGATAACATTATATTGATACTGCTAAATGGAGATAATAATGCAATTATACTTTAATCACTGTTTATCACTGTGATGGGGATCAATTAATTCTTGTTCAGTGTTAATAGCATCCGGTTACATGCTGATAGAAATCAAAAAGATTAATATTACATAAGTTCGCATGTAATACGTACAATGTGACTGCATGAAATAACATAGATACTGTATTTTTTTCATAGTCGCGTTCCTTGATTTGCTTTTCTTCATAATACTAAAAGATTGTATTTTTGCCCGACTGCGTCAGACGGAGGGTAATGTTTTTCGAGCGTATGTATGTAACTATGTATATATGTGTGTTTATTTGCATGTACGTCCATTTCTTTGGCACGCGCTACAGCCCAAACTGCTTGATGGATTGTGACGTATGACATATCATTTCAATCGTCTCAGTCTGGACTAGGCTATATATTTTTTAAAAAATGGAGCCTGTAAATAGAGTTAAAAAAAGGGACGACGACGACGACACTATGGATATTACATGAAAGCTAGTAAATAGACCAATTTAAAAATATATACCTATATTATGATACTTTTCCTATAAAAAAAACATATAAACGTTAAATTAAACATGTAACTATTATGAAAAAAGACTTCGTTTTAGCTGTAGGGTATTTTGTTTTAATATTTTGACGATGTTACTAGTTTAACACAATTATCATTATAATTAACGAATAAATGTTTTAAACTGAAATATTCATTCGTTGTTATAAGTTCACACAATATTATGAAAGAAAACTTTCATAATATTGTTCATCAAAAACTTTTTGTTATTGTATTTATTTATTGATTGATAACTCGATTATATAGAGGTGTCTCAACAGTTTTTAGTCCTTTCATTGTTATTTTTTTATTAAATCAAAATGCAATGATTTCAAATTACCCCATAAAAAGGAATGTAAGGTTGTTAAATTACACGATCTAGTGGGTCAATTTTGATCACTGAAACGTGCGAGTACACGACCTGGAAATGTGTCATGCTGCAATTGAATTGTTTCACGGGCTTTCCTAATTGGTTTTTCATTTTTCAATTAATAAGAGATTATTTTAAAAAATGACATTTGGCGAAGTTGTCCAACTGTTACGAACACTATTCCGAACTTATTTAGTATGCAATTTACGAACTGCGGTCGCTAAGCGTCATTATTTTTTAAATATCGTTCAGTAATGGAGACTTGTTGTTCTATAGTGTAAAGCTACATTTTTACTAACCCTAAACTGTCAGGTGTCGTAATGTTGTTTTTTAGGGTTGCCAACACTTTACTGCACAAATCGCGACAAATTTAAATCTTGCGTTAATTTTGGAACAACCTGTACTGTGAAGCAGTTCTTGAGTTTTGGTGGAAGGATGTGGTCGTCGCCTCACTCTCATAAGTGACGACAATCTTAGTCCTCGGGAGTAGTAACATATCTGCAATTTACTTCATGTAAATCTACTGTTGTATGTGAATTTGTTTACTAGCGTCAGTGACCTACCTTCTGGTGGGCTGCATGCTCGTTTTTACTTAAATCTTATAAAAAAGATAACATTTTTATATTTCTACGAGAAAGCAGACAGGCTATTTAATTTAAAACATAATGTGCATGTACAATACCTATACATTATTGTTCGACACAATTCTAGACGTAAATAGTAAAAGGTTTAAAAACATCGTTAACAAAACCCCGAGCTTACATCGAAAGGCCCCTACATCCTATATTTTGCCTGTCGGCACCCTAACCGCCGAGTAATCGGATTTTTAAGCGTTAATGCCTTAAAATGATGTCCATTAGGCAGTATAGGAAGGAATTCTTTTACCATGTCCATTAAGGGTTTTGTAGGTACTTTACATACTGGGAGATCATTAACTTGCTATTGTGATTTTAACGGGCTTTTGTTAGTGATTAGGGAACATTAAAAATACAACTCGAAGAGAGTAGGTACAAGTACATGGTTTTATCTATAATTTGCATAGATGCTGATGTACAAACATTTTTTACAAATGACTGCTGTTCACTTGTATTTGGGGCGAATATTGTAGCAATATTGAAGCCTCGGGAGTAGCAATGCATCTGTGATCGACTTCAGATAGAACATGTTCTGTATGATGTTGCTAACAGAGGTAACCAATTACCATCAAGTGGGTTGCATGCTCGCTTGCTACTTCAGTGTGCTAAAAAAAACCTTTTATACTCTCCATACTAGAGAAAGGAACATGAATATTGGATCATTGCCTAATATCGGATATATCAGTATCAGATATATTTAATATACAGAGTAACGACATAAACTACTAATTAAGTGACTGGTAGTAAACAACTGACTTTAAGATAGAAGTGTGTATCGCTTCAAATAATCTGTACGAGTAGCTATCGAATAATGCGATAATCGACATGTTATCGCGTACGTGCTTGAGACGGTGTCGAAAACATTATCTCATAACCCTGGCTTGCCATAGCATCCGTAGTTTACTCATGTCTCTTATGTAGTCGAACTTCATACAGAAACATGTGCAAAACAGTAACAGATAATTCCCGATGATGTCAATGGAAATGTAGCATCTAAATGTTGTTATTGTTAGTAAAGTAATATCTGATGTTTGCTTGCGATGGATCGTAAGTCCTCAGGTTTATGCACGGCTGACAACCACGGGCCGTCGTGGTCTGCAACAAGGCTTTTCTAAGGGTGCTTTCTGTCGGACTTGATATTTTAAGGCATTTTCTCATTCCGAGATGCAAAGTGAAAAAAGTTTCAAAAGTCGCAAAGTATCTTTGATTATACCGACTTGCAGCTAGCGACGGTAGAGACTCAATCTTTCAAGTCCTATTAAGAGTCTCGACTCATTCTTACTGACTCATGATGACGCAGAATCAGTCGTTCAAGTCTTCTTTAAGTAATCGATTTAACTTAAGACTAGACTAATAGAAGTTTGCAAACCTTAAGAGTTAGTCGTTTCTTAATAGACATTACTATAAAGAGTCTAAAGAATTCTGGAAATGTTAAGGCGAGAAACATCCGCGAGACTATGCTCTTTCCACGGTGTATTGCTGCAGATAATGCGTCCGTCTGTGAGATCACGGATCATGGTAAGCCAGCATTATATTTCTGTTTGGTTATGACCAGTCAGATATAATGTTTAGATGAAGTGTACACGTACATGATATGAGAAACAAGGTAATGGTAATTTAGAACTTGTAAATTGTTAATTTTGGCGGATTTAATAATTAAATATAACATGCAAAATAATATTTAAGGTAATTAAATCTTCTATTTTAAATGCTATTTATCATGACTGCAAATATTTACATATAGCAAGTTGTTGTACGTTTGAACATCATGCTACCTAGGTAGGTAAGCAAGATTACAGAAAGTAATTTACTTCTTGCTATAAAATATAATACAATATGTACTTATAGATAATTCAAAATTTGAAAGTCATACTTCATTGCCACATTAGGCAGTTTATCATTTGTTTCTTTTTTTTTAAGAAGGGAACATAATTATATACTGTTAAATTATTTACATTTAAATTCAACAGGGCATAGATTTTATGTGCATAAAGTTACACATATCGTAATGGATCACAGTGGCGTTCATAGCTAGCCCATAACTCTCGCCATCGATCTCCCATCGGCCTGTGACTGACGCTCGATGGGCGATCGGGTCAGGCTGCGAGCTATTCCTGTCACTCCCGTTTTGATGTAGATATATGTAGTTGATGCGGTATTTAGAATGATGTTCATCTTAAATTTATTTCCGCTTGAGTCTTCCTTCCTTGTAATTTTTAGTTTAAGGTCAAAATAGGAATTTAATATTAATTATTTGCTTACGAGGCGACCATCTTAGTCGTTAGGAGTAGCAACGCATCTGTGCTTGACTTCAGATAGAACCCAGTTTATATAAACTTGCTTACATAAGTCTATGGGCGCTAGTAACCAAAGGTGGACAACATGCTGTTTTACTACTTCATTCTTATAAAAAAAGGTAAACGCTTCTGTCTTTCAGTTTGACGGGTGTGGTAAGAAAGACGGAGGCAGATATGCTGGATAGCAATGCGTGTGTAGTCTATTCTAATGTATTGCACAGTGATTAGTTACTTCTGTATAATAAAAACAGGTATAAATCGTCAATTATCATTTCTAAAATATTCTAAATTTAATTAAATATGTGCTTTATTGTATGGGTAGATGAATTTACTTGATAAATAAGCTTAATTCTACGAAGTACTGGCTGTAAATAGCACCATTCCCTCTTTTACCGAGGATGCTGCAGATGGCGAATAAGGGATGCCAACCAGGTGATGGCAGCAGCACATCTTTATGAACTATTAAATATACCGTGGTTTCCAATACGCACAGTCCAGAGCGGCGACTAAGGCAAAACCCGCTAATTGCAGCAATACCCCGGCTTCTGGTCCCCGGCAACCCCGCCTTCTATTTTTTTTAAACTTTTTAAAATATGATAGGAAAAATCTTAGGCTAATATCAGATTCAATTGGACATTATATTACAAAACGATCCCGGATTATCTATACAGTCAAATCATTTTAGAAACAAGAATAGGTTTGAAATCTGATAAAAAATTCGTGGAGTTCGATAACACTGAAAAAGTAAATAATCAAAGATTATATGAAATGTCTAGACAAGGTATTTCGGTTGATTTAAAATAAATCCTCACAATCGAAATCACGTTATCCATAATGAGATACTTAATGTTTCTCACGGGACTGATGAGTAAAATAGGAAAATAATTTAAATTTTAATGGCATCGCGACTGGACGTTAGTGCTCAACTAAACGACGTTGAAGCACCCTTGTAGTTAGGGTTGCCACCCGTACTATTACTATAGTATTGTACTATATTTCGGGTCTGCGTACTATACTATGAATAAATAACGCAAAATACTATATTTCCGAATGTAATAAATAGATCAATTCCAAATCCAAATTCTACGAACGCGTCTTTACACTAATTTTAAAACAAGCTTGTTGCTTCAAAATATATAAATTTATTAAAATAAGTATTTTTGTTTACATAGTATGTTTTACGCATAACATACTATTTGTTTTATGTGTGTACTATATTTTAAAGGTTATTTTTAAAAATACTATATTTTGTCGACAAAATGTTGGTAACCCTACTTGTAGTTGTAATTACACGTGGCGTCCAGTTAAATATCCCGCTTTACTTTTCACTTTGACTGTTCTGACGTATCATCAATTAGCACTTAGCATACTTCAGATGAGTTACGAATTTCCTGTGTATTTGGAAATTATATGTTTTATGTCTTTAAAGCTTATTGAACCTTTCGTAGTTCTACTGTGTGCTGCTTGTTAAGCTGTGTTCCGGTTTGAAGGGCAAGGGGGCGTTCCAACGTAATCCTCAGAGTTACCTTCTGTGACTTCAGGACCTCTGGCCATCTTAGGCCACATAGCATTAGGTACATTGCATGTTCGATTACTATTTTTATATTACAACACAAGGACGACGACTTGATTTCATTTATGTTCAGTTCCTCTTATGCATGGTTAAAATCCTCAGTCATGATCAACGACTTAATGATCAGCAATGCCCTATTGTGTACCTTTTTTTAAGTGGGTAATCCTCATGGATGCCCAGCCGCCAAAAAAAAAAATGTGTACCCTTGATGATCAATAACTTTTAACTGCAGGGAATAGGCTATTCAAATATAAATATATATTCAAAAGGTTAATAGGTTTGTAAAGTTTAATATTGAAGCAGTTTGTGACCAAGTAACGTTATAACTAGTGCACTATACCACTCAGGGAAGTAAATGAGTTTAAAGTAGCGAGTATTGGAGCTGTCCCGTGCCTTTGAGCGGCTGTCGTGAGTGTCCCCACTTGTCCCGACAACTTAGTTCGCCTGCCTGAATGGCACGCGAACTGAATTAAGTAGTTTCCTCTGTAAACTAGGCTGTCGTAAATAATTATCACGCTAAGTCTGGATAATGTGACACAAAATACATATGTTGACGGTGTGTCACCTTTTAAATTATTTTAGCTGATTTTTGATTTATTTTAGCAATTGCTACGAAACTGAGTAGTTTTACTTTTACTTAGCTTATAGCACTTACTCAGTTACGTAACTGCCTTTAGCAGTTTTACTCAGTTATATATATTTATTTATATATTTTCGTACTTTATACTAAGTATATGGCAATAGGTGGTCAAAGTACTGTCTATTAAGTTACTGACCGACGAAATTAAATTTAAAAGCACATATATCCTGGGATTATATATATAGAGAGATATATATATTATATTTATAAAGTGATTAATAATGTGTTGTTAAAAATAATGTCTGATGCAATATTGAGACTATTGATAAAAACACTAAAATTTATGAACACTAACTTCAATTTGACTTCGTGTGAGTTAAACAGTCTTTACTTTTCTGTACTTCGTACTCTAAAGTCGAACGTATATAAATATGGTAACAAAAATATGATTGTAAATCTTCAGGTTGCTTTCAATAAAACATTATGAGCATAGTTCAACAGTTGTCCTGTATATTAAAGCGAATGGATGCGGGGTATTGACTATTCTTCGAATAGATTTCATCTCCCGCGGGATGTAGGGGCATAATACTCTTGGTGGATCTATAATGGCTCCAACCTGTTTAGTTTTCGAGCCATTAGCGGAGTTAAACTTGAGGCTTATACTTAGTTTATGCGTTATTTAAGTAGTGATAAAGTTCTTATTGAAATGTTATACATTATCGATTCTGGAGTTTTAGGTAACTACTAAGTTTTATGTAAAGAAAACAGGTAAAGACGATGAAGCACATTTAATATTAAATGGCCACAGCTGCCCATTGTTATCAGTAAACTAAGTTGTGATAGGTGTAATTCTAAAATATTAATTCATGTTTAGTGTTGAATTACATTTCTACTACTAGACTATGACTACTAGACTATGTGTGTTAAAGATTTTTGGAAATTCTGAACTGCTGAAGTGGAACTACTGCGTATACGATTGAAAATTATAGAAAAATCTATCTATATAATAATTAAAATAGTATTTAACAATTAAATATCCACTTTTGTTCGCTATTTTATATACCTAGCCGTTATTATAGTGGAATGTTTATCATTCCAAAATGCCAGAAAATAATACAAAACATTTCAAAAGCTGTTTAATATCTACGTAATTCAATATTTAAAATCATAATTTGTACACAATGTATATTTAATATGAGTCAGGAAGATACTACTCACGTCGATCCCTTAAACTTAAACCCTTTCGTAATCTGGCCACAAGAGACATGCGTGTATCCGTGGGGGATCTAATGAATGATGATAAATAGTTCTGTCAGTTACTTGAGATATCCGAGCGTGTACTAGTTGAAGTGGCTTCATTCTATGGGGTTTACTAATTCAGGAAATTAGAAGTGTCTGATGTTTATGCGGTCTGTGTTGTTTATTTTCTTGTCCTATGATGTGAAACATCTACAGGCGCAAGTAAACCTGATTGTTGGCGTGGCGATGATTTCCTTTATTTTTTAGCACCATCTGTTATATATTTTCGGAAATATTAAGTATCGAACAAAATTAAGCGGACTGCGGTGTTTGTTCGACTTAGTGCGGGGTACTGTTCATAGATGGCGTTATTTTTTATGCTATATTTAGTTCCTGTCGCAATCTTATCTTTTATGCATATTACTCGTACGAATTCGATGTTTCACATCCCTCGTACGTAAGTAATGTGTAAGTAAGAATTAGTATTTGTGTTGTTTTTAATGGAAAGGAAAATGTTTTATATAGGTACTAGATGTGTGCCCTAGCTCTGCCCGTTCCGGTCACGTTAGCACGGAAATGAGTATTCCATGTGTTCATCTAGGTCATCAACTATCTGTGCGTCAAATTTAGCGAAATACGCACACAAACAATACATACATCCATTCTTCAAACATACATACATACTCATAAAGTTACGCATTCCTAATATTTATAAAATCGTTACGTTTTTTAAAAGCGATTATCAAAAGAAATAAATAATATTGTCAATTTTGCAGCATATTGAAAGTATTTTCACATATTTCTAGAATGATCAAATAACGATAAATGTATTACTTATCGAATGATAAATACTCTACTTACGTACATACTAATTATATTAAACGTTAATGTTGTTATATAATTGTTTTTATTGGCATAGTTTAAAAAAACAACTTTCCACACTCATAGCCCCTCACTAGGATTTTCTCTTGTGTCGTCGTTGCCATGGACACACACAAAGATGAATACACAAACACCCAGACCCAGAACAGAAACCTAAGTTCATCATTCATGTGTTTGTCTGGCCGGAGATTGAACCCGGAATCCATTGTGAGCCAGTCCCGTATGGTGACCGCTCCGCCCTAAAGGCATGTTCTGTAAATAGTTTCGTGAATCAGCAGTTATTTCCATGTGGCTCGATACTTTGATTGGGAAGTTTATTCAAGTTGCTACGATCGGAAGTATTCTCGCACGCTATTCGCATCAGTGGTCGCAACTCGAAACGCCACTTAGTCCGGTATAATTTTCAATGAGTAATGGTTGCAGTAGGGATTGTGATATCTGTGAGAATCGATTTTTCGAACTAGAAAAGTCGACATTTTAGTCGAGAATAAGGAAGCGAATGTATTTCGCGTATCGATCTCAGATACTAGAAATAGATTTTTTGACTTTTGTTGATGAAATTACATTTTCAATATGATAAAGATATAAAGCTTAGTGGTAAGAAAGACCTAAATTCTTAGTGGTACGAAAAATGTTTGATGTTCTTCTAAACTCTAGGGAAGCTGTCAATTAAAACGAATATCAAATTAAAAGAAATTGATTGTCTATTCTTTAATATTACCGATTAGAACCGATTTAATGATCGATATTTTTAGGGCAGACTTGCCATCTCTATGTTGCAGCGGCAAGAAGCCGACCTAGGTCAACGCATTACGGCCGAAGAAGGCATTTCCGTCACGAACCAACGAAAATTGGAGGCGGCTAGCGTGCTATCCGATAGGTATAATTTAAACTGGCATTTTCCTGTCCTTGCAACTAAACTTAGCGTGGCTTTCAGATTGATTTTCGTGTTGTGTAGTTTTAACAAAAAGTATGAAAGAAGGAGGTATTATTTGCTTGTCACTTTATACATTTTTTTGATTCATAGATCTAAAAATTGTTACGCATGCTAAAGATGTTGTCAAACTATGTGGTGCTCTGTAGCACAGGAGGTGACCTGGAGAATATTTCAGTAGAGTCCCTAAAGAAATTAAATAAAAAAAATATTGCATTTCTAGGAACAAAACTTTTGAAGATTGAAATATACAATCATTCTATGCTGCACATTACCTAAGCGCTCGTCGTAGTTACTTGTCTTGTTAACTTTTCGATTTCTCTTCTGAGTTTGAGTATTAGTGTCTATTCATTGCAACAATAAGTAACATATTGCAATGTTGTTGCGACGTTTTCATTATCTTGCACACAATAAATATGAATGTCAAAATGTGGTCTGTATATGATGAATATCATGTATTTTCAAACTTTGTGTCCGTCGACGCAGTTGCGTTGCTGTACGATGTCGTTTTAGTGCGTTTAGGTTATGTGTGAATAAGCACTAATTTCATTTGTTTTGTGTGTATTATTTGTACTTACGACTTAGTATGCGATGTAGGCGTAAAAAAACATAATGCACCCGTTACAATCTTACTTAATGCTATAAATACAAAAGTTTATGAGTGATTTATGTGTGTTTCTTACTCTGTCACGCAAAAACTACTGGTTTGATTTTGCTGAAATTAAGCACACAGACAGTTTATGAGCTGAATTAATCCATGGAATACTTATTACCGCGGTAAACATGATCTTAACGGGCAGAAAAGAATAGGCTCGTAAATCATATCCATTATATTCTTTATAATGGAAGGAAAACTTTGTACATAGTGGGAGTGTAGAAAATATAAAATACTCCCGTTATAATAAGTCATATCCACGTATCGTGATCCTTGTCACTTCCTGAAGGGAGCGTCCAGTGATTGGTCATGCTTATCTCGCATTGTAAACATCGTAGCGATGACGCTGTCAGATGCCTGACCAGATAACACCCTCGATGAGGGCTCCAGCTGACAGTTAAATGCTCATGTCGAAATGAAGGGACAGGATTATCTATTGTTGTGCACATTGATAATATGTGACGTTCGTATTACTAATATCGCATTACGAAATTAAATTGATAAATACATAATTCGATAATAAGCCTGACTTATATTATGAATGCCAAAGTTTGTGGGGATGTATGTGTTTATGTTACTCTTAAATCTATAACGCTTTCTACACTCATAGCCCCACAGTAGGACTTTCTCGTGGGTACACCCAGATCCAGAACAGAAATCCAAACTCATCATTCAGATGTCTGTCTGCCCGGTGATCGAACCCGGGAGCCACTGTGTCAGACCGGTATGGTGACCGCTCCGCCACGCGGGTCGTCAAACTCTTTCACGTTACTACTACTGGTCAGATTATGTTGAACTTTACCGAACACATAGTTTATGTCTGGATTAATAAATGGGATACTCATAACCGTGGTCAACGTGATGGAAGCAGGAGGAGCCGCAGGAATATTCTAGTACAGTAATACCCCGAATTTACGCGATAGGACCGAGTTATTACCGCGTAAGTAGATTTCGCGTAAGTCGGGGTATAATTTCATATATATAAATTATTCTTAATTAGTGCCGGAAACTGAAGAAAATAGTAAATTAGACAATATATGTTTATTAAAATCTTAAATTACACAAAGATAAAATCACCAGCCGAAGTTATTTTGATGATAATTGTGTGATAGTTGTTTGACGACTCAAAATTTGTTTGGCTGCCGTAAAATTCCCCCTCAACATGTTAATATTATTATTTGTAGAGGAAATAAGCTTTTCGGTCGCGTATATATTTTCCAAAATTTGTAAATTGAAAATCGCGTAACTCCGGGCTTGCGTAAATCGGGGTAGCGTAAGATTAGGTATCACTGTATTAATATATACATACCGACGTATGCCTATCTATGACCGTTAGAATTTAATAAACTCTAATGAATTTATTAAAAAGTATTTGTTCCTAATAAGTATCTAATAAAATAGAATAACTTAAAGATTTATAAAAGATATTTCAACTATAACAAAATTTTACACGCGCGCCATAGATATCAATTATATAGATTATCTCTAATTAATTTAAACTTAAGTAATTAAAAAGTAATCTTATATAGGAATTGATAAAGTCATATCTAATACATTGTAATCTCAATGCTATTGAACCTCGATTAATATTCGCTTGCTTGTTAATATTTTGTCTTTAATAAAAAATAACAATGAACAGTATGTGCTATATCTTTTGTTTAAAAATCTCTTAACTAATTTACTTTCGTTACACTTTTAATTTTAGAACAGGGAGGTTCTCAACCTTCTAGTTTCATTTGTTTTTATAGTATTTCTAAGAAATATTAAACTATTTTATAACATCAGTAAAGTCTGCACTCAGACGAACACTAGAAGCAAATGTTTCCACCTGCGTTCATCCAGTGCAATATTCGCTAAGAGGAACAAATAAAATAAACATACTACTGTCTTTAAATGCAGGCGTATGGAGGAAGTTAATAATGGAAAGCTGTAGTGGAAAGCTCGGCTCATGTTTTTATATCTAGTAGTATTTTCCACTAATCTCTACTGTGTCAGCGCTTGGTACAAATTACAAAATATAGCGTGAAATACAATAGTTGGAAGTTTTTCGTTTTTCATAAGCAACATATAAAAGTAGTCCTTTGCCAGTACTTAAGATTACAAGTACTCTTATGAAAACAATATGTGGCTTAGGTATTATAATTGAATATTTTAAAATAACGGTATAAAGTTACATACATGCAATCGATAAAATTAAAAGACGAATCAATAAGGTTAACTCTTGTAAACCGTTCATATAGTTTAGGTTGCGTAGCATTATGTTCTACGAAATGTGGTTTATACAGATTGGAATAAAAACATGTATAAAATTTAAGAGCAGTTTTTAAAACTGTTAACTTTTCTAGCATTTAAAAATATGTTAATATTACATTTGAAAATATGTTAATATTTACGAAATATTTTTTGAACCAAGCTTTTTAGAGAACTTTATGTTGAAAGTCGAAGCCGATTTAAAAATGTATGAGGGGTGAATCTTGCACCGCGCATAACAGTAATGCGCAACAAACTCATGCTGCTATAGGTTTTTGCGGCGGAGAATTAGCGAACGTTTCAAAATACTTTTTAATACCTCACACAGAATGTACGTACGATTATATAAGAAAGCTTTTAGCGAGCGCCGCCATTTTACCATTTTGGGATACATTTCATTGTTTAAAACTACCTGTGGCTGATATGTATGTATTAAATTTTTCATGGAGAAAGAAAATGTATCAAGGATTAAGTTTATAAAAATCTGATCTTGGTAATGAAATTTCAAAAATCTTTTTCTATACATACATGTATGTGTAAAGCATTTGAAGAATTTTGTAACTTCTTTTTACGAATATTTCCCGCTAGGAGGAGTATGAGATTAAGCATACCTAAAGATAATGTAGAGCTGAATGATAATAACTGATACAAATATAGGATCAATGTAACCTTAGAGTCAATTAAACCTTATTATGATTCCAAAATAAGTCGGAAATTTTGAGCAGAAATACATATGAAAACTTTTCTGTACGTAAATTGTATAGTTCTTTCATAGTTTGTTAGGTTAAACAGTGAAAAATATATACTGACATATTTCTAAGTAAGTAATAATATTTTTTTACTCAAAAGTTACTAAGGGGCACTTATCAAAATTATATTTTGTCTAATGTGCTGTCTAATGGCATTGATTCTAGTAGCTTGCGTTCGGCGGATGTTATGCCATTTCCACATGTTTGCGTTTGTTGCTATGCAATAATAATAATATTTTACAATCGCCTATTCTATTATGGTAATATACGTCGACCTCAATATTTTTATGAGACTATAAAACGATCAAGGAACAAAAAGCCGACTTTTTATGTGGGCATTGAAATGTAATTTGGTAATGATTATATTTCTACCCATTATTTGCGTGTCACCAAGAAAATTAAGTGTATAAAAGTTTTTAAATAATAAATAGAGGGATGTAAAGCTACTTAAATTTAATTTAACTGCAAATTCAAAGGCCAGTAATATTAAACATTAAGTTTAATGTTGTGTGGTTGGCTCACTTTTATATGAGGTGACCTTCTCAGTCCACGGAAGTAGCAACGTATTTGTGGTCGACTTCATATAGAACCTGTTCTACATGAGGTTGCTAACAAATGTCCATGGGCGGCAGTAACCACTTACCATCAGGTGGGCTGCTTGCTCGTTTGCTACTTCATATTTATAAAAAAAGCTCATTGTTAAATCCATGGAGTTGCGTACAACTCCGTTATCGTGATGTTGACAAACAACTCGATGTATTACGATTTGGTTTGATTATCATCGTATTGTAACAATTAAATTATTTTTAAATACAATATTTATGACACATTCAAACATTTAACGACATATTTAGCAAGACTTATATAACGCACGTTTACGTTAGTTGACGTATTTTTTTAACGTCTAAACATCACGTGCGTTTTGTTAGACGAAAGATAAGTGGGTAATGTAGGTGCCCTATAATTACTTAGCTAAATGCTAATATTCGTTGGTTAAATGCTTTTTTATTATGAATTGAAAGAAAAAATACTTAATACGCAAATTACAAAAATATTATATTATAAATGAATTTATATTTTTATTGATTTAAAGATAGCCCAATTAAACAATCATCTACTACTCTTTTATTAGAGATAGCTCCACACTAGGATTTTTTCCAGTTCCGTGGGTATGGAGACGTACCATGGAGACACAAAGACAAATACCCAATCACCCAGACCCAGAACAGAATCTAAATTCATCCTTCAGATGACTGTCTGGCCGGAGATCGAATCTGGAACCCACTGCGTGCCAGACAAGTGTAGTGACCGCTCCGTCACGCGGGTCGTCAATCAAATATATTTTTTTACTTTAAATCAAATATAAACGCCCAAAAATAGTCGTTGAATAGTAAGGAAACTGTTTACATGCAAAAAATGCTACTGCGTTGTACATCACATCAGTCGTGTAAATGTAGAAATTTTATCGCAAAAGTACATTTGAATTTTGCAATAGGAGAGCATAAACTCAAATCGTAAACGGTCTATTTTAATTAGGCCGCTACATGTGGAAGGCATCGTAAAAATGTTATGTAATGCTATACTTATAGAAGGTTTTTCTAAAGGTCAAAAGTGAAAGATATAGAACAAGCAACGTCCTGCTTATTTAGGTGCAACGTGCTCAAGGACCATAATTTATAATTCAAATTACTTGTCTTTATCTACCGATCGAGTTCTTGAATAATTTGAAACCACCAACCGCAGCGCTAACTAAAGTCAATGTAAACAGAAGCAGTATTTCGACTACGGTTGAAGTTTACAAGATTTTTTATATCTCATCTGGCATTGAACTAGTAATAAAAATATGTTATAAATATTTTATCTGTCGTATAAATCATAATTTATGAATGAAAGGGAATAACTATAGAGCTATTGATCCAGACTTGTTTTTCTTTTTTAATTTTAGATTTTTTATTACTACTTTTTAAATTAAGCATAAATGTACTTATATATTTCACTCTACTACCTTCCTAAAGGTCTTTGGATATACATTTGATGGAAGTAATACTATTTTGTGACTGATTAATTTGCAAGTATATTATTTCTGTTTAATCTGTTTTGTTTAACTCTCTCTGTGTATGTTATTTCAATCGAATTAAGTATTTTCTTTCTTTCTTTCAATTGTCTTACAACAGACTAACTATAATATACCACAGATTAAAATGTAGAATTGTCTTATTATCATCTCGGTCACTTATAAATAAAGGTCATTATTCCCCATTAGTGGAATAGAGCAGTAGTAGTTCCTACGCTTTTAGAGGTCGACTGAAATAGTCCACAAGCCCTTATCTACATAAATCCCTCTATAATACGAATAGGTATATATGAACAGCAGATTTTAACTATCCAAAGCTTACTCAAAGTAGTTTGCATAAACATTTGCACGTACAACTACTATTAGCAACATTTTAGTCGTATGCAACTGATAATGTAATTTGTGATTAAGTAACCTCATGTATCTAGTTTTTAGCGGTCCGTAACAAAGCAAACGTTCTGCGTAAGGACCGCAGTCTGATGTAATAGTTTGCTCATTATTGGGACGAGCCGCGAAAGTTGTTCGGCCGGTCTGGCTGTGACCGATGCGACGTCGCCTCTATGGTTGTCTCTGATTTTATAATATCTGAAATATTACTCGATTCACATTAAAGATTGAATCATGACGAATATTTTGATATAGTTAATTCCTAAAAAAATACTACAGTTCATTGTCTGCTTTAAATAAAAAAATAACAATTATGATTAATTACTGCCAACTATACTATAAAAAATTATAAAATGACAACCATAAAATTGAATT
>DWNE01001948.1:0-20218 GCA_018249875.1 Cecropterus toxeus | reverse complement strand
GTTTAAAGTTTTTTGATATCTGTAATAGTTACGGAATAATCGCCTGTGCACACTTAACGATTACACCCGGTATATGTTGTATGGGGATATAATTACTAATCACCAGTTACCGCTCCCAATTCTCAATGTCAATGTAAAGGTTGAATGTTGGTTTAATTTGGTTCATTATACATCGTGATGCGAAACTACTATGGTAAAATTTATGGAAACTTCGTTATCAGAAAAGTTGACGCGATAAGCGTCAGCGTTGAATGAATTTAAGAAAACTTGGACAAATTTGCAGCGAATTTTCGTGGTCTTAATCATCAGGCACAAATTGATTTTTAACGCTCAACGCTGATACTTGCTAACATTTCGTGGCCTTACCTCCAATCTAATGTGTCTTAAAATATGTCAAAGTCACATGTTTATTGATCGAACCGCATGAAAAATAATATAACAATTCATTTTTTCAAGTCTCAAAATAGCAACATACAATTGTCAAGATCGAGCCGCCCGAGTAACAATGGTACAGCTCATTTCTTCAGTCTAAAAATATGACGATACAAGTTTCCCGATCGAACCACAAGAGTAAAAAATGGTACAACTCATTTCTTCAGTCTAAAATGTACCAAAATCACACGTTTCTCGATCGAACCGCAAGAGTAACAACGGTAAAACTAATTTCTTCAGTCTTAAAATATAACAAAACAAAATCACACGTTTCTCGATCAAATTGCAAGAATAACAATGGTACAACACATTTCTTCAGTCTAAAAATATGTCAAAATCACACGATTCTCGATCAAACCGCCCGAGTAACAATGGTAGCGCTCATTTATTCAAAGTCAATGTCAAGGTTACTATGGAACATCTGTGAGCGGATGGCGTTGTTGCGCCACGAACGTTATATTTATCACATAGTCACGTAGTTACTGATAAGGAAATGTCTCGCTCATGTGACCTTTGATTTTGCATTACACGTTAGGATTATTTTCCTTTAAAAATAAATTGGGAGCTCCTCTTTTCCTATATAGCCCCTTATGTCCTCCTTGCGGACTCCAAAGGATGCATAAAAATATTAAATAATCTGTCGGGTATGAACCTATCAAATCCGAGGCCTTTACAACGGATTTAGTATAAGTGCAATTAGATTTGGCAATAACATTATGCACAATACACACAAAACAAAAATTAATGAAAATCTAGTTTTTCCTGCTTTTCAAAATCAAAATATAAACAAATTAATAATGTGCTATGTCGTTCGTTTCTCTATCTTCGCTAGGAATAGAAAATGAATATAATAAAAGCGAGTTAAAAATAGAACATGTTCTTACGTAAATACATAGCGCTCTCAGCACCGCGTTCGTTTGTAACCGATGTAACGAAATAAGCAAAGTCCACAAACAAGAGAATGTTCTTATGTTTCTAGCATTAACAGAATAATTTCGATTCATAAAACCACAACGTTAAGGATTATTAATATAGGTACAGTAACAACCCGCTTTAGGCGACACTGTTATGCGTGGCTTTATTATAACGCGAATTTTAAATAACTCAGTATTCTTATTCAAATATTTATTTTATTTATTTTTAAAGCGGCAAGAGAAATACATGATCCGTGAAAATTTCAACTGTCTAGCTATGACTGTTCATGAGATACAGCATGGTTCATGAGATACAGACGGACAAACGGAGAGAAGGTCAGGCAAACAGTACGACAGCGGAGTCTTAGTAAAAGGGTTCCGTTTTCTCCCTTGGGGCATGGAACTCTAAAAATCAGAACCAATATCCTAACCAGTTTAATGCGAGTTTCGGTATACGAACTGAAACAAACAGCATGTAAACTAGAATCGCTAACAGAACTATAATTAATTGAACAGTTAGCAACGATTACTTAGTGACATAAGGTATCAAATTAATGATCATCTTTCTTCATTGAAAATTTCTAATCGTTGCTGAATAGCATAACATACTCATAGACATAACATATTATGTCATTCTTAGATATCATATGTTCCTACGTAAGATATCACCATATATTATGAATGGTTTGCAACTAAGTTATGGGTATAGAACATAAACATAAACCCTTTCTATACTCACAGCTCTACAGTAGAAATTTCTCAGACCCAGAACAGAAATCTAAACTAATCATTCACATTTCTGTCTGGCCGGGGATCGAACCCAGGACCTACTGCGTGTCAAACAGTATGGAGATCGCTCCGCCACACGGGTCTTCAAGAACTGTTTATGGCTCGACTCCGGAAGCACCACCGCCACACCTATTTCTGCCTAATAATAACAGTGCTATGCGCTATTTTGTTCTAAAACTTAAGGATAAGATAATAGAAACATGCTTATACAAGGTATTTCAACTTAGTCCATCAAGTAAGATTCTGATCTTTTGGGTTGATTACAGAAGTCTATGGGCGGCAGTGACCACATACCATCAGATGACTGCATGCTCATTTACTACTACAATGTCATTTTTCAAAAATCCCTATTACATACACACTTCGGTCTTTTTACCAGGTGGTAGAGAGTTAGAAACAATGTAGTTCGATCGGGGAGGTACCACTGCCGCACCAATTTCTAGCGTGTAGCAGTTCTTGCGTTTCGGTGGAAGGGTGTGGTTGCCGGCTCACTTACATGAAGCGACTTCCATGACTGGAAGCAACGCATCTGTCAAGTTGCTACTTCAGTCTGATAAAAAAAACAGTCATCTGTGTTGCTAATAGATTATCTATACATAAAAATTTTAATTCCGAGTACTCGTATCGCTGTCTAAAGGTCAAAGGTGACCACGTGGTCATGTAAAGGCTTACGCTGACATCCGGCGGGATTAATTACTGTCGTCTCACAAGAATAACTAATCCGCCGGTTCGGACACATATGTAATTAGCTTTGAATTATAATCTAGAGCAAAATATAGGGGTAAATTTATTGATAAATTGATCAAGTTGCGTTAATTTTTGTAATATAGCAGTAGCGAATGAGCATGCACGGTCACCCGATGGCAAATGGTCACTGCCATCCTGTAATCAACTGAAATTATGATCAGCCTTATCTGAAAACATGTCTGTCTCCTCAATTAAATACCTATATATTCTTTTCTATATCTATATATCTCGGCTATATCACATAACGCTACGTTTGTTTGATTTTCTTTTCTTATTTGTTTTTTTTTTCTATATACTAGCGTGTGATACATTAAATTAAATTTTAAAAATCACCTTCATATAAAATTCTATATAATATAAATATGCTCTCATCTTTTTCCCTCAAGACACGTAAAACGTAAAATCCAATTTATTATGGCGCAAAGTCGTACAGAAGGAAACCTTGGTACGGAATGAAAATCATTACATTATATACTGTCAAAGCAATTAAAATGCAAGCCGGAACGAATTATTATTGTCCATTTATTGTTTGTGCGACCCTGAGTTGGTCAAAAACAGCGACAATGTACCACTCAAACGTCTTTGTGATCTGTCGTATTCAACAAATGCATCTTGGGTAAACAAATAATAATGCAAATATTTTTATTGCAGCGTTGACGTACTTAGGGTTGTCACTATCTGCAAAATTACATAAGTGGTAAACGAGTTTGCATTTCAACTACTAAAAATATTCATGGTACAAAAAACTTGACAGGATACAAATGCACTACCATAGTAAATTAAATTGTAATTAAATTCCTTAGATCTTAGTCCCCGAGAGTAGCAACGCATCTGTGATTGACTTCAGATAAAACTTCCGTTATATCTGAAGTTGCTTACAGATGTCCCTGTCAATGAGCGTCAGTGACTACTTACCTTAACAAGGATTATATTGTCATTTGTTACTACAATCTTATTAAAAAACGTCCATGTGTTTTTTCTTATCAAAAAAGGTTTGTTTGTTTATTTTTTAATGCAAACAAAAACGCATCAATGTAGTAGCCTTAGGTGCTCTGTCGATCCCCTTTCCCTTCCCCTGTACCCTAAAACTGAGTATAATGCGACATGCGTAAGACAGACCAAAAAATTGTTCATTTTAAAAATGATTACAAAATGCCAACCCTACGCCGTGGCACCTTCTAGCATTACGTGCATGTTTACAATGGCGCGGATATTTCAGGCTGTTGCACAAATTGCACGTCGCATGACCGAGTGACGTCACAGCGCTAAAATTTTTTCAACAAACAACCGTTCGGAAAATTCTTTCCGTAAAATTTATACTGGTGTTTGCTTTACATAATTTATTCAGATATAAATGAAGAATGCCAAATTTAGTTAGATCTTTAGCTGAATAGGTATTGAACCGAGGATTTTTAATAACCAAAGGGTATAAAAACGCTTAGACTCCGCTGTACGTCTATCTGTCTGACCTGTGATAGCTAGATATTGGAAATTGGAATTACTGTTGCCGCAACAAATACTAAAAACAGAATAAAATTTATATGTAAATCTTCTATACAACATTAAATTAAATTTTAAAAATTACCTACATATAAAATTCTATTTAATATACGCTCTCATCTTTTTTCCTCTAAAATCTAAGACACGTAAAACGTACAATCCAATTTATTATGACGCAAAGTCGTATAGAAGGAAACCTTGGTACGAACCACAACAACCTTTTTTTCTGTCGTTTTGTAGAGATAATGTTAAGGAACCCTTCATGCGCGAGTCCGACTCGCACATGGCCGGTTTTTTTTTAATAAATGAAAACTAATGATAAAGAGGACAGGTTACCATGCAAAGCATTTGGGAACACCAGGCAAGACGCCAATTTTTCAGGCTTCGAAGAAGAGTTCTTTTAGGACTTTTTAAACCTCGTATTTTATGAAATTAAAAGTGGATGGCGATTACAAGCGATGCTAAAATTATTGTCACAAATTGAGGAGTTTACACACATAAGGTATTCCAAGTGAGTAATCGCAGATAATGAAATCTCTCCTAGACAATTTAACATTTAACTAATTACTACATACTTATTTAATAAAATATATTTACCTAAATAGATAAATATACAAACCCAAAAGATAATAGAGAATCACATAAATTATAAACTTTTACAAAATTATGTTCTTTCAGGTAAAATTCAATATTATTTTTAAAACCTGTTGGTTTTCTTTGCTGATTCAAAAATTCTCCACGACTGGATTCATTCGAGCGAAATGGGTTAAACTTTAAAGTTATGCTCAAATATGAATTCAGGCACACGGCCAAATCTTATTGGATTTGAAGAAGTAATATTATTTTGAAAATACTTGTAGTTACATATTTGTTGTTGCCACGTTCTTGTTAACTTTACTTGAAGGCCGATATAAAAAGTAAAAGATAAAAAAATCAACAACATAATCAAAAGTACGGTAGTGCTTGGCCAAATTCTGCCAACGCACTAGTATGAATTAAGATTATTTTTTATTTTGAATGTTTATTATAAAATAATATTATCTTCCCTATCTCTATCCCTACTAATATTATAAATGTGATTGTAAGTTTGTTTGTTACGGTTTCACGCCAAAACTACTTAACGTTTGTAATGAAATTTGTACGAATTCTTCGAAGTATTTGGAAAAACATTACTTTTTATTATTATTTAATTATTTTGGCAGACATGATCATTTGTGAAAACAATTCAAAACTTAGCAACTTTAATGCCTTCAAATTAATATCTTATATCCGTGTAACTATTTATAAAATTATTTTGGAACAAATTGTTAAGTTAATTCATTAAGAGTATGTTGAATTTATCCATTTTTTTTTGTTTTACAAATCAGGTTTTTATTTTTAAAAGTCAACAACCTTTACCAACCTTTACCATTACATACCGTACGTAACTGTAAGAAAATAAGTGCCTTTAGAACAATTATACCACCTTTCATAGTTCCATAGTTTGTTATGGATTTCTTATTACTCAAAAATAATTCGAAATAGAAAAAAATATATATATTAAGGTAATTGAGTAGGGTATGACGCCTTGCTCAATTACATCATTTATTTCATCATGTTAAAAATCAGATGGAATAGTACCGATCGTAAATGAATACTTAGATCCTTTGTTCAAACAAAATCGACGATGGAAAAGAAAAGCCAAATATCTTACTTATTACTAAAAAATATCATCACCCATTAATCCATAACATCGTTAAGATTAAACCTCTAACACCATTAGTAAATCTATAAATAACAAAGATAATGGCTTCATCTCCCTCCGATTGATTCGCGTCGACCGGCTACATCGACAATGAAAAGAAATAGACACCTAATGTTTTATGGCTTTGATATGGATTTTTACATGTTTACCGTATCAACTCAAATTTAGAAGTTGTCAAACTTATTTTGTCTATTATACACTTTAAGAATCAATTACTTTATTGCGCTCCCATTTCATAACTATTTTCGGTCTTTGGGTGTAGGTCGGCGAAAAAGGAGGTTATTTTAAGACTTGTCCTTAACATAAATAAATGCTCTGAAAGGTCCATTACTAACCAATAAATAGGTAGCGTAATTAGCTTTGGGCATTGACACATTTGTTTCTAGCGTCACCTCTGCCTAATAGACTTTCCCACACTATGAAATATACTCCTCCAACTACACAATCTACACACTTATTGATCTGGAATTTGGAATAACACAATATTTGAAGGAGTTTCTTTATAAATAGTTTCTTGTAATAGGAATTGATGTCTTTGATGACCACTTGAATTTGAAAAATACACGACTCCGATAATTTCACAAATAATTATTGAACAATGAATAGAACCGTTGATTAATTTCACTGTAAAAGATGTTTTTTCTGTGTAATTAGCAGTCTATATATTTATTTCGTCTAAGGCCATTACAAAAACAGGAAGCAAGGCCGAGTGACGTCATCTGCACGGTTGCTAACTGCAACCAGCATTGGTTATATACATAGACGGGGGCAATTGTGTAAACTTAATACTAATTACATAATTATTGTAGGTGGATATAACCATTAACATGCTACTCTGTAATAGACGCAAGAATTTATATCTTAAGACATTAGTATCCATTGCGATGAGATTTTTTTTTGATGATCAGATGAAATAGCAAACACATTAAATTAAATGTCTTTATCTTTGCATAGGGCACTTACAAATTGTCAGTTACGATATTTTTTTCTTACACGACCACCGGTACTACTACTACTACAACACTACTACTACACTACATGATGGTAAGATTCCCAGCGTCTGGCTTACATGATGGTGACCGCAGTTGTTACTCTATCACGTTAGAATGAATGATTGAAATTTGCCTCCAAGATAGATTATGATCTAACACGTACTACTTGTATCCTGAAAAACGTGCTTGATATATAAACTCGGATGAAACCGTGGGTGCAGCTAATAAATTATCAGTACGATGTCAAAGGGAAACATCGTGAAGTACTTCGATGCTTAAGAGTTCTGTAAAAAGGTTCCTTAAACTCCTACTAATTTGAATTTAGCTATTGTAACACACATTGGTCTAAATTACACTTGGGGTAGAGTCTTGTACCCAACATTTGACTTATGGATTGACGACAATATATATAAGATTTTTTTTTATAAATATGAAGTAGCAAACGAGCAAGCAGCCCACCTGACGGTAAGTGGTTACTACCGCCCATGGACATCTTTAAGCAACCTCACATAGAACAGGGGTTCTATATGAAGTCGACCACAGATGCGTTGCCACTTCCGAGGACTGAGATGGTCGCCTCAAATAAAAGTGAGCCAGCAACCACACTCTCCCACTTCACGCAAGAACTGCTCTAAATAGGTGTGGCGATGGTACTTCCCCGGTCGAACTACATTGGTTCTACCACCTGGCGACTACCAGGCACTTTTGTGTAAATCGCACTTGGGGTAGTCCTGTACCCAGCAGTGGGAGACTTATGGATCAATTAATATTACAATAGCCGAAATAAAATCAAATGTACTCACAAAAGTCAGGCAAAATACGCAAAGAATTGTTAAATATCTTAAGTTTCCTCGCAGTGCCTTACACAACGTAAAATTCACAATAACACTATAAAAACTGTAAAAAGCGGGCCGGTGACGCAAGGCCGGGTGACGTCACGCTGCACACCGCTTAGCAACTGCACCGATCAAATGACAGCATAGACCGGGCGGCGGTTGTAATAAACACCAGATCAATCCTTATACCAAAATGTTTTCATCACATAGTAACAGCTTATTCCCACAGCACTGCTCGCCCAGGTCATATTTAAGTGCGATACAATTAATTACCATATTTATTATTAATACCATTAATACCAGTAAACATACTCTTAAGTTAAAAAAACGAAATCGTTTTTAATTATTTCGTTTTATTATTCATAACTCATATTATTTAAACATGTATTCGTTTAACGATTTTTCAAATTAAGCACACATATTTAGATTTAACATTTCGTTTACGTTAATTATTTCACGAGTCATTAACTTTTCAGTAATTAAATATAATTATCAGATCAGAAAAAAAGACAAATAAACAGGAACAAAAAAACAAAGTTCAAAGATAATTTTACGTTATGATCTAAACATACGTTAATAGTTACTTATTAACATTTTCACTATGAAGCAACATTTTTGTGTAGAATAACATTACGCGTTAAGATCGCAAGCACCCAGCCTATAAAGTATCATTTAGGTATATTTAGCGGTCGTGATCGGGCGCTGTTAGTCGAGATTGATCTAATCATGTAAGAGTAGCTTCACAGTGGCAGTTTTATCACTAAATATAACGATAATTATGTCAAGGTCCTAATTATATCGTGCTGAGAGGTGTGAAGTGTGATTATAAGATTTTATTAAGAAAATGCGATACACTTAATTAAACATGATCACGTATTTTATAATGTTTAAGTAGTAAACGAGCATGAAAAAGTAGTTGTAAAATCAGCCTTTAAATCAAGGTACCTTTAATTTCCCGAAGAATTGTGTGTATAAAAAATGAATAATATTTTTTATAGCTTCGAGTTAGCAAACGAGCGTACAGCTGATCTGATGGTAAATGGTTACTACCACCCATTGAAATCAATAAGCAACTTATATAGAACTGGGGTTCCATCTAAAGTCAATCACAGATGCATTGACACTCCCATGGACTAAGATAGTTGCCCTAAGATGGTCGCCTCATATGTTTGTGAGCCGGAAACCAAACCGCTTCACCGAAACGCAAGAACTGCTTCACGCTAAAAATAAATGTTGGCGGTGATAATTCATGGATTGGACTATATATATAACTTATTACTGTGACCAGTTTTGGGACAGTAAATTGGGTTGAAAACTATACACAGACATGTATTTCATAGCGTAGGTGTTTTGATTACACAAACAAACAGCGCTATCTGGCAATCAATGATATATATCGGGTCGGGTGAGAGTTGGCGATACCGTTATCAACCACCGTGTGATATAATCTCGGTAGTGATAACTAGTAACGACACTTGATTATGTTTTGTTTTGCATGTGCCCTCTTTTTAATTCTGAGGGATTTTTGGAAATTTCATAGTGATTCGATGTGACTTGAAATTTGAAAATTTTTTTAGGCTAACATTTAGATTAGAGCCTATTTCTGCCTTATAACCTCAGTGTTATACGCCTTTGTCATCTTTTCTCTGAAAGATCAGATAAGGATGACATATTTATTCGAGGCATTCCAAGTTATTCCTCAGGTATAGCAACGCATCTTTGGCTAACCTCAGGAAAGATTACGATTTTATTTGGGGTTGACTTTATAAATGGATATCCACGTCGGCAGTCTCGCTGGTCTCTTACCGTCTAGAGGATTGATTGCTTGTCTGTTATTTCCACATTATAAAAAACATCAGATAGTAGAACATCAACATGAAGTCGATTGCAGCAATTACAAATAATTTTACAAGTTTGGCAAGGGAGGTTCTCCCACCTGGCGAGTTGATTATGGTGCTTGGAGTTGTTCATATATACGCAGGATGTTAAGAAAACTTCAAAAGTGTGATTCAGAAAGCGCCATCTCTTGATAAGATGCGACGCGCCAAACTATATTTTTGAAATCAAAGTAGAAAATTTAAGAATCGAAAGAAGTGACGCCACACAAGCGTAGCTTTACATCTCTTGACCAGACGATGACCAGACCAGATTTCATCAAGATTTCTTACATCTTCCAATGCTCTTAAGCCGCGTTATCACTCTTTAAACATTATGGAAACATTCGTCTTAGACTATTTGCAGCATTATGGCTTGGAATATGGCTTAGACTAATACTGGCATATGAGCAATGAAACAGTAAGGCTGATAAAACAAACCAAAAGGCTGTATAATTGTAATCCTCTTTCAAAATTCTGTCAACTTTACGCCACCTCAGCTTTTCCGCACACAATTATTTCTGATCACCCATTTGTGATAACGGTTTTTGTGGCACATCCCCATTGACGTTACTATTTGTATTATTCAACCTGCATTTAACTGTGCGCTTAGTATGAGTTTATTACGGTTAATCAAAACAATAATTGTTTATGTTTTCGCCCATCACTGCAAAGTACATTGAAAAATTTTTAACAAAATAACGAAATATGTACAACACTGCTTCCAAAGAATCCAAGATTTTTCTTGGTTGAGTAAAAGATCAATATAATTTCTTCACTCACACACGCACACGCACATACACACACAGGCCTGTGCGTGCACACATTCGTTTCTGTATTGTGCCAATTAACTTGTAACTAACGTGTAATAAAACAAAA
This sequence comes from Cecropterus toxeus, assembly GCA_018249875.1. Classification (NCBI taxonomy): domain Eukaryota; kingdom Metazoa; phylum Arthropoda; class Insecta; order Lepidoptera; family Hesperiidae; genus Cecropterus; species Cecropterus toxeus. The sequence goes on along the minus strand of DWNE01001948.1, from coordinate 9,511 downwards.
AAAAACCGACTGCTTAGAATGTTTTTTGACTATGTCATTTGGCATATAATTAAAATCGTCTTAGTTTACAAACTGAGACGATTCTAATGATATGCCATCGTTCAAGCCGTTTGGGCTGTAGCGAGTGCCAAAGATATAGACTTACATACAAATAAACATACATACATACGTTCGAATTCTGAGGCAGAGCAATAAGTGTAATAGTGATGTCTCTAGAATCAAACGACAAAATGTACTAGTATCATCAAATACTACATACTCGTTCAAAACTTCAATTCAACAAAAAGTAATAAGCGAACATTTGCCCACAAAACGTACATTAATTTAAGTGTTGATACATATTTGACATAGCTATTCGGATAATTTCGTGCACGTCGCGTTGTGGAGCGGTGCCAAGCCGCCCATTACACCGAGCCGAGCGCGGGACAATGCTAACTAATAGACGATTCGGTTACGAATGTAGGTTGACATAATACGGGTATAATGGAGGTTGTACCAAAAAAATGTTTTGACTGTTGATTAATTTTGTAAGCGTTGACTTAGGCAAACAGTATAAATAAAAACTTTATAAGGTTATAAGTTTTTGAATGTTAGACGAAAAAAGTACTTTTCATTCTCATTACTACATCACTTTATTGCATTTATAAGCAATTTGATATTATTAAATTTTAAAAAGATTTCCCCATTTCTAAAAAACTTGTTTAATTTACACCTAACTCTGTTGTTACGTTCCACTTTTGCGTTGTGTTATTATACATGCAAAGCAGTAAAATATCGCATATTCGACAGTACAGTGTAACAAATAAGTTAGTTACAACAGATAGACAAAGGCGGCGATTATGCTAATGCCGCGAGCATTGTTGCGTCGACACGTGAGCGAGTGGCACGCCAGCTGCGTGTAACACTCGAGCGTGGAAAGTGAACCGGTTTAGTACATGTTACTGTAAAACACTGAACTACGGCACACGGTAGGTGGAAGAACCCTTTGTGGTGTAATGTATGATTTTAGGTTAATATTTTCGCGGAATGTATACATCTTAATATGAAATGGGTTTCTTAATTTCTCTTGCCTCAAGAGCCTTCTTAATTCCTCAGGCCAGTTACATGGCAAAACTGCAGTGAGGCGTAGACATACTTATCCAATGCGTTTCAACTTGGACCTCAGGAGTAGCAATGCATCTATGGCCAATCGGCCAAAACTGTGTTTGCACAGTAGTAACAACCACCATTTAGTTATAACTATGTAAACACAGTATAGTACTGTGTAAACACATTAACTACTGTGTAAAAACAGTAAACTACTGTGTAAACACAGTAGTTTAAACTGTGTAAACACAGTAGTTTAAATCACAACCTACCGCACTGGAAGAGCGAATCGGTAGACTTCTTCAGACACCTGTGAGACCAATAAGAATCCAATTAGAGAATTAATTAATAATATGTGAAGAAAAGGTATAGGTTTCGCGCCGATAAGGGGGAAGTCCCTTTCAGCGACTTTCTAGTATTAGTCTATCTCTGCTTCATGCAAATGATATCACCACACAAGTGTTTAAATTTAAACGGGTAAAAGTGGTGAAAATTAATAATCAAGTTTGATTGCATCTACCAGTCATGATTCAAAATTAGGTCGTTACCAAATATTAAACGGAATCATATTCCGAACCTCGGTAGAGTCTTAGGGGTGAAATGCCGATCGTTCCTCACAGTGACCCCCGATTGAGGTCACTACGAGATTTGACCTTGATCTAGTCTAGTGATATGTTAACTAGACAATAGATTTTGAGAATCTTTAAAGAAGTACTAACGGTTAGAAGTTTCATTGTAGAAAGATTAACAGTATATAGAAAAGAAGAATTAGCGAAATTAACTAAATCAATAAATGTATTAATATATATTTAATTAAATCAAATCAATAAACAGATAAAAGTTTTTCTATTTTATTCGCTATTGAGAAGCTTTAGTTTTCACCAGTAAAGTATTTTGGAAATATTTATGATTATGATAAAACTTCTAATAGTCGCTGATCTAGCGTCTTAAAGCGTAGCATCGAAGTCAGTCAGACATCTACCGCAGTCACAAACAAGTAAACAAGTCCTAGGTATTACTGGATGGATTGATATTATTATAGTCACGAAGGCAACGATGTGAGACTTTTTAAGCGTCAAGTAGGTGCATTGTATCGCATGACCGACACATTGTATTCAATTTACCATACACGTGCCTGTCGCATGATTGACAATGGGCGAACACGTCAAACGACCATTTATTACGACGATTAGGGCTACGGTATCCCCTGCCTGTCGTAAGAGGTGACTAGAAAGGGCTTTCTGGGTTGCAGGCAAAAGTGGTAGCTCGATCCGTCCAGCAAAGCAATCCCGAGCAAGACGGCGGTATTTGTGGTCGTATGCCGTCGTAAACCAGACGGTGCGGTGAGCTCAGCCGCTCACCTATGTGGATGCCGATGGAGCAACGCGCTCACAGGACTCTGGTTGCGTTTCTTCGGTTCAAAGTCCTCTGCACAACTCCGAGGACGACCACTGGGGGGTTTTAAGTGTGGTAAAAATCCCAAATAACCAAGCGTCCCTCCCACGACGCCGGGTACCTTTAAAGGTTTCCCCCTCGAGGACAAAAAAATGCATTGTATTGCATGACTGACACATTGTATTCAATATAACCGTACACGTGCCTGTCGCATGATTGACAACGGGCGAATATGTCAAACCACGATTTATTATTCGAATGACATGTTTCACCCATTTCTTAACTTCGCTACCGTTAAGGAACATGAAGAGTGTATTTTCGTAAAGTACCGTATCATTACAGACAACGTTAAAGTCATATACTAATATTATCAATGAAACCAAAAGTTTAAAATCACGAAAGAATAAAATTGAAAAAAATCTGGTTGTCATATGACATTAACCGTAATATAATTATTACTGTTATTTAATCTATAACGCTTTCTTTAAAATATTGAATAACATAACAAAATTAATAAATAACCTCGATCATAACACACGGACCACAATACTATAACGAAAGACCAAATGCTAGGAAATTTAAAAATATAAATCAAAATAAATGATGAAGAAAATCAACAGCACGGCTCACTTAATTACGTAAAGCTTACAACGAACGTGATTTCAAAGCCGTTTCAAACTCATAATACGTCGTATTTTTAGTTGGTTCTGTCAAAGGCTTTGAACATGTTCATGAATCGACCACTGTCTCATTGCGATCGATGAAGCGGTAAGCGATGATATTTTCAAGTGGACGTTCGGCCGGATTCATTTTATCAAGTAAGTTGTAAGTAGCAAAAAAAAGTAGTATGTTCGTAGAGTTGAATACTACTTAATTGTATGTAGAATTTTTGCTCCGTTTCTGTTTTTTTTTTTGAATTTTTAGTTTGGACATTTTTAACTGTTAATTCGACGTCTTTCATTCCATTATTATTCTATTATTACTAATGCGAAAGTTTTTTGTTTGTTTATTAGTTATACAATCATATAATGACAGCTGAGCGAACTTGCGAGAAATTTGGTCGTTATATTTTATGACATAGGACTTTATAGATGGCATACACTATTAAGTCAAAAAGCAATGCTTAGTTAGGTACTATGATAACCTTCTTGAAAATATTAAGTTCTTTTGGATAAGAATGATAAAATTATATACCGTAACAACAAAAAAAAACAAAGTTACGTTTTATAGTTTAAATTTTCGCTTATCGCTACCCACCAACGGTCGAACAAGTGATACAGGGCATTCAAGAGCCCGGTTGTCGTTTTAAAATGTTTTGAAAAGGCAAACTTTTAAAAAGGTTTGAATCAATAGCTTATATTAAAGTTTATTAAGCCGCTTTACATATTTACAGCGTTGGAATTCGAGCGTGTGTAAGGCCCTTTTCATCGGATTTATTATGGGGTCGACGTAATAATTTCTTGGAAAGTTAGTTAAGACTTAGAGTAAGTTGTAGAAGCTTAGTGGCTAATGGAATTAATAAGTGTTTTGGTACCTAGCTAATTCGTATTTTCGTAACTGACTAGTATTAATTTGATTATTTTTTATAATAGCATAGTTGTAAATTAGCTTGCTGTCCACCTGATGACAAGTAGCTCCTGCCGCTTATCGACATCTATAGAGATAATATCAGTCTAACCTGAAGTTAGCCACAGATGCGTTGCTACTCCTTACGAGTAAGTTTAAACGGCTCGGATAAGTATGTTACACTTACCACACCTTTCAAACTGAAACACAGCAGCGCTGAAGCCTGTTGTTGTTAACCAGAAATAGGTGTTGCGTTTGTGCCTCCGTAGTGGAAACATCAAGGGTATACGAATGGAATACGAAAAGTTGTCATTTTTCGCTAAGGGGTTTAGGATGCTGCTTAAACTTTGACGACCTGCGTGGCGGAGCGGTCACCATACCGGTCTGACACGCAATGGGTACCGGGTTCGAACCCCGGCCAGACTGAAATGTGAATGATGAGTTTAGATTTCTGTTCTAAGTCTGGGTGTTTGTGTATTCGTCTTTGTGTGTCCTTGGTACCCACGACACAGGAGAAAATCGTACTGTGGGGCTATGAGTGTAGAAATCGTGTATTGCTTTTTTTGATGTAAACTACATATGAGGCGACCAGTCTTCAGAAGTCACAGCGCATCTGTGATTTACTTGAGGTAGAACCACCGTTCCGTATATAGTTGGATACAGACAGCCACGTACCATCACGTGGACAGCTTGCTCGTAACTACTACATTATATAAAAAACCTATTCCGATAAAAAATCTAGATAAAAGCCATAAGCAAAAAAACTGGAACTAGATTGTAAATAACAGTGACTAATTCAGGACAAAAAACTCAAGGCTACCGAGGTTTGTACAAAAAACAGCACGTGTATCCTAAACGGTATACATTTTACAAAACCTCTAACACGCCACGTGTACCGTTAACAAAAAAATACCACATGTTTTCATATAAAAAATACCATGTGACGTACAATCCATGGCCACCGTGACCCACTGCGCCCATAACGATGGTTATCTCGCACGATAAATATCGCACGCGTGCAACTTGCTCGCTGTAATTGCGATTATTTATAGGATAACCCCCAGTATTCGTTGTAATGTTGAGTGTATGCTAATTAGATACACATTTTTTTATAATAATTACTACAAAATAAAGACCCGTTACGCGTGTTTATTCGAGGCTAAAATCCTTAACTACTTTTTTTTAACCGACTATCCAAAAGAAGAGAGTTTATCTAGTTTAGACGAATGAAGTAGTAAACTAGCAAACGAGGCTTCCTCGTTTGCTAGTTTAAGCAACTTCATATAGAATAAGGGTTATATCTGAAATTAATCATACATCATAACCGACTGCAAAAGGAGCGTAATGTTTTTCGAGCTATGTATAGACCTCCTGTTCTATAGGAAGTTGCTTTTAGACGTCCAATAACCACTTACCATCAGGTGAACTGCAGGCTCGTTTGCTACTTCGTTCTTATAAAAAACATTCATCTATTTTAGACATAATTTAAACTATATAATTTGGCTATGTATGCTTAGTGCTTGTATTTTCGCAACATACAATATTAAGTTAACGGAACATTTGTGGGCATTCAAAAGTCATAAACAATTTCCGTATGTGTGCGTGACGCGTACAATTTAAAACGGAATGTATTGAATTACTGAAGACACATAATATACAAAGTTTACAGAAACCGCGATAGCAAAAATGGGCTAACAGTCTTAAATATTGTAGAAAATAGAATTTATCCCACCTTCCTCTTTCTTAATTTTTCACTAAATTCTATGGTTCAAATCCCCCAAAGATAGTAACTTCGTGTTAAAATTCAAGATTATGAAAAATTCTCAAATTTACCAAGTCTATGTAGATCTTTGTATTCTATTATATTAACTAAATAAATTAGGCCTTTAGAAAGGCATATTCATCTTCAATTTCCCAAATAATACATTATCATGAATCAAAAATGCAACAATACATTAGCGGTCTTCCTGATAGCCGGTAAGAGTTAAAGGAAGAAAAGTGGTAGTGGTTTAGAGTAAATGTCATTGAATGTCTTTTAAACGAAGGATTCGTTAAAATTTGTTTCAACTTTAATCAAGATGAACCCGTGCAAATAGGTGTGAATATTTTAAAAATACCAAATAAACGATGACATGTCAATTTAGATGTCTCTAAATTCTATCGAAATATGGGTGAATAGGGTCAATTCCGCCGTGATATTAGTCTAAAATCATTAATCACATTAAACAATATTACAGACATACATTTAAGATACACGTATTTGCATTTAATTTTTTTATCTTTTGCTATAACAATCAGCCATATTAGTTATTAATACAGCTGCCTAATTAATTAAAAGCGTTACTTACTAAAACTAAAAACTCTTTTTGAGCCATATCAGAAATTATCCGAAACATTTATAAGGGATACGGATACGGTTACGGATATCTTTTTATTACAGATATCCCGTACAGTTTAAGTTACAGTTCCATAACATCCCTAGTGTTAACGGCAGCCATGTCCCGTAAGGGACAGAGTAACTATACTGAGGCGTTCCTCAGTGATGTCTCTTTCAAAAAATTAAAAAAAAAAAACAAATATCTTCGTTTAGAACCACACGCATCATCTCGAGCCCAAATAACAGGAGTTACATTACATTAGTCAGTTAGCTTAATTTGCATTATATACAATTATATAAACGTTCCATCTGTATATTTTCTATATTCTAAGTTTAATTAATAATTTGGATTTCTATGTTCGAGGCCAGTTGGTATACGTAGTTACTCGTGCTTAATTAATATGTGGCAGTTATCATGGTTAACTAAAATTATGTTTAATTATCAAACTATTTTATCAGATATAATAAATAATCCATATTATGAATTATGGGTCGTCATTATAAATTTGAAATTATATATCGTTTTGCATGAAGCACCGCAAAATTTAAAAATCTTCAGTTATAAGTTAAAAGTACAGTTTCATTTCAAAAAAGGCCTCTAATTTGAAAACTTGTTTGACTAGATCGTAGTAAATGGTTTTTTAGTATATACTTTCATTATTTTAGCTTAATCCATGCAAAAAGGTACAAAAAACATTGTTTAATTTTCACACGGTTCTCCCTCAAAATCAGCGTTTCTGATTTTTGTTATTATTCAAATCATAAGATTCATATGTAGTAGCTAAAATGGAAAAACAAAAGATCCGGGTTCATTACCGTTTAACGTAATGGCTAATCGTTAAAAATAACTGTTTATTCCATTCTTTCACCATTTAAATTTTGTAAATTTTTACAAAAACCTTGCTGAAACAGTCCCAAAAATAACAAACCAACTACCACATTAAAGCAACATTTAGCATAATACTCAAACACTTATGCACCATACATAATCCATTGCTCTTTCACTCCGCCAACGAAAAAGAGACGTGCTCTGTTATGCGGCAATGGTGGTTGTTTATTTCATTTTTCCCAAGCTGCCGGGGATTTGCATACGCCCGAAAAGAACGTCGGTTTGAATTTTAAATTTCGACGGCCATTATAGTGGATTTTAGACGAATTTAATTCAATACTAGCTTTTGCTTGTGGCTTTGTTTTAAATATATGAGAGTGCATTTTGAACTCACTATTAAATAGAACGCCACTTAAAATACTATTTCTATTTAAAAATACATTAGACACTTATGATATTAGAAGTGAATTATTACTTTAATTTAACGCTTATATGAGATTTTTTAAATAGTCTAGGTATCATTATACAATAAATACATATTTTTAGATAAGTCTATTTAATAGCTATCATTTGATACCCATATTATCGTAATAGTTAAAAAAAAAATCGACCACCCCCTTTTTCCTTTATTTCCATCTTTTAAAATTATATAGCCTATGTCGCTATGCAAACTGAGACGATTCTAATGATATGTCATACGTCACAATCCGTCATGCCGTTTGGGCTGAAACGCGTATCAAAGAAATGGACATACATACAAACAAACATACATACATACGCTCGACATTACCCTTCTTTTGACGCAGTCGGATATAAAGAAAAGAAAAAATATAGAGCATACGTCACACTACAACCGGAAAAGATTCTATGACACAATACCTCAAACCGTTTGGGCGGTAGCGCGTGCTAAAGAAATGGACATACATACAAACATACATAAATACATACATTATTTTACATACAAATACATACATTAAATCGATCATTGCTCGCCTTTTGACGCAGTCGAGTAAAAAAGTAGAACCAAAAACACTTCTACCAACTTAAAAACTGAAAAAAAAAGAACACAATCAAAACGTTGCTAAATAACGAGACACTTCAGACCAAAATGAAGCTATATTTCCAAGCGGCCTTTAGAAAGATCCTTAAAAGCCCCAAAAACATTATCACGCGGATCCTATTCAAACACGATTCCAGTCTATTCACGTTACGAGCCCAAGACGAAGTAGACTAACGTTCTAATATTGTTAAGTAATAATCAGTTTAATGATCTATAAAGCGGCGTAACAAGTACGGAGTTGGTGGTAACGACGCCCTTAGGAGGGTATTGTACAAAAATTATACCTACACCCTCTCATTAAAATGTATTATTCAGCGAAAGCTCTGATTATGTCATCTGTACTTATCGCGGCCCTTTGTAAAGTGAAAATGAGTCAGTGACGTATTTCAATGGACAAGTAACACACACAATCACGACCGCACACAAGAAAACATAATTATTAGAATACTTTCATACACACGCACACATACTTTAAGAGTTAAGACAAATAAAGACATGCATACACACGAGTTTTCAGATACATTTCAGACACAAAAGTTTAATAAAATTTAGGTTAATATTATCGCGGAATTAATAAATTTTAAAATGTTACACGAAATATCCGCAAAAATAATTTAAAAAACGCATATACTGAGTACCCGTAACATATTAACAATGTTTTGAGTTCTATACCTAAAGGGCCAAAATGAGACACTACTACTAAGACTCCGCTGTCTGTCTGTCACCAGGATGTATTCCGTGAACCATGGTAGCTAGACAGTTGAAATTTTCACAGATGATGTGTTTCTGTTGCCGCTACTTCATAGCACTGGAGATAATCCTAGTGTAATGCCATGCGTCTAGAAAACGTAAAAAAACCGAAGGCAGAGTTGGGATGTGAAAAATAATTGATACTTTAATAAATAGATATTTTTTTTAGTATAATGATTTTTTATGAATTGATTTGTTGACCATAAATAATCGATTATAAATAAATCGATTTTTTATTTATACTTTCGACTATTTGCCATAGCTTTTAAATTACATAAGATTTTTTTTCGCAACTTGCAACTCCATCTTGTGCCTATTGTATGTGGTGTTTTGCATAAAAAATGTACACTAAAAGAACAAAAAGTATTTGAGGGCTAACTTTATAATAAAATACAATAAAAAAATCGATTATTTTTTGTAAACATCGATTTTTGGAAAATCGATTGTT
>DWNE01001947.1:0-20218 GCA_018249875.1 Cecropterus toxeus | reverse complement strand
GCGTGACCAGAAATGAACTTTAATGCTGACTGACTTTTTATTACCCATTGTAAAAAGGTTCACAGAACTGTTTATAGGTACTTAATTTGAATATGTTTTAAATTTTGCATTTAATACAATCGTGGTCTTTGACACAAAAGGTGAAAATTCTAAGGTATAATATCACAATGTTTAACATTGCGTTCTACCCAAATTGGACAAAGCAATGTCAATTGGGTGACAATGTTTTAAATTTTAGCAAAATAATATTTTAGCATAATAATATGTTATTAAAATACTAGCTTATCCCTGCGTTTCCGCTCGCTTTGTTCACGTTTACCACGGCAATCAGTATGCCGTGTATTAAGTACTAGCTGTGCCACGCAGTTTCATCCGCGTTTATTACAGAACAATCTTTTCAAAACAACTGTTTATAGTGTGATATTACGTAGCCTAAAGCCTTCCACGATAAATTTTCTATTCAACACAAAAATATTTTTTCAATTCGAACCAATAGTCCCTGAGATTAGCGCGTTCAACCAAACAAACTCTACTGCTTTATAATATTAGTATAGATATAGTATATCAGTAAACTATCTGTGCGCCAAATTTTAACTGAATCCGACCAGTAGTTTTTGCGTCAAAGTGCAAGAAACACACATACATCCTCACAAACTCCCTCGCATTTATTGTATTATTAAGATTTGTAAGCAAACAGCAAAATACAAGACAATAAGTCTAGTCACTAGGAAAACCGGTTAATTGTAAGATCTAACAAGTGCAATTCAGTTAGCGTAGATAATGGAATCCACTAGATATGTCTAGTTGGAAGCTGTAAACCCCTTTGTTTGATGAGTTGATTAATTGACTAAACAGTTATCTTGTAGTAAAATGAAAGCGTTACATAATTTTGCATTTGTTAATGAAAATATTCAGTCAAACATATGAACACTTAGCGCCATTTTAATACATATATTATCTATGGCTTGCAGTACCGCGTAATTTCTCCCGCATTAAATAAATAATATGTATTACATTATATTGCAATAACTCTGGCTATCCAAAGTATTGTTGATGGATTTTTAGGAAATAAAAACCAATATTGTAACCTAAGATTCGGTTTAACATTTTATACGCGTTTATATATACATATAAACAAACACTGATTCACAAATTCTGAAAATTGTACAATTTCAATTAATACTTTTTAAATATACGTTATTATTAAGTTTTAGTAGTTTTTCACAGTATTTTTGTATAAAATTATGGTAGTAGATGACATTTTAAACAATTTTAAAGGGAAATTTTTATCGACGAAAAAATTTGTCATGTACTTTCCAAAGATTTGTGCAATTGTACTACCAAAAATAAAAAAGGTCATTCCTCGATCATAATTTTTACCATATACTGTAATGACCCATTACAGTGTGCAGTAAAAAAGTTGAAAATACTGTAATTACAATGCATCTGGAACCACTGCCTGATAGGTACGTCAGCTGATATAATCACAATAAAAACGATGCGTGCATTGCAATAGCAATATCGCATATCATTGTTATGAAATTCAGTAAAACAAACAAACAACGAAATATCCATTCATCATTATATTCGTTTTGCTTTTTTTGACACGGGAAACATGTTTTTGCCTCTGTAAATTACTTGCATCCTGAAGACATGTTTCATAAACATGTTTTTATTGCTTGTATTATTTATTGCGTTAAAGAATAATTATATACAGGGACCTTGGCCGTGAGCTTGCATTTATTTCTTTAATAATAATGACGATAAAATTGACGATAGTTAATTTCTTAATTGCCTTGCTAACTTGTCTCGTTTTACGTAATCTACACGTTATTAAGGCCTTATACAGACAAACAGATAGTTTATACGTATAATGGATCTAGCAGACATGCTTCTTTTAACATCGGCGATTCGCGTTTTGCGAAACTTGATGCAATGATTGCCAATACTAAAAGTAGCATGTCGGCTGAGACCCTTATTATTGAAATTCCCTTATTTCTCATAACGATCTACAGTTGTTCGAAATTTTTACAGATAGATTTAAATTAATTAATTGTTTTTTATTTTTTTTTTATTTTTGTAAGTTGCAGAATGAGTGTGGTTCGGTGGATGGGTGTGATTGCCGGTTCACTTTCATACGAACCCACCATTTTACTCCTCGGGAGTAGCAACGCACCTGTGATTAACTACAGACAACCTGTTTATATGAAGTTGATTACAGGTGTTCATGGACGGCAGTGTTCGTTTGCTTTTACAGTCTGTTAAAAAAAGTGCTCGCTGATACTAAATGTTTGTTGGAACCCATTATCATGAGATCTGTATTACAATAGACAGTTGTTTGAAAACTATACAGATACATGGCGTGACTTTCGTTTACGTCGCGCGTCCGCGCCCGGTCTGACTTACGACATAAAATGTTTCAAATCAACAACGTTTCAGCGCGGCCAATCCTCCGAAGAGGAGTTGGAGGGCGGTGGGGAGGAGAGTCTCGGGGAAGGTGGGGAACGGCCTGAAGTACTCCGCACACCTCTCACGGAGCTCACCGGGCACGTGGGCGTGGTCGTGGCCGCCGACTGGCTCGCGGGCGGCGACCACGTGATCACTGCCTCGTGGGACCGCACCGCGAGCCTCTACGACGTCGAGACTGGTGATTGCCTGCAGATACTAACGGGTGAGTCGCATTAGATGTGTAGTACTATTCATTATGTCAATTTTTTTCAGAGGTGATGGAGACAATGATGATGGTGGAAATTTATTTATTTCATTTGTTTATTTATTTGGATTGCCAACGTATAATACAGTACAACAAGCTTTAAATTTACTTACATTTTATGGCTGTAAACATAACTGCTCCTACAATTAAAGGCAATCACAGCATGCGATTGTGTCACAATTTCTCTACACACAATTATATGTTTATTACGCAAAATTATAAATCATATCTTTTTTATTTAGATTTAGATTCTACGATAATCAGTGCCCAGAAATTATTATAAATTCTGCCTGCAACGATTGAAATTAGCAATCGGATATTTTGTTTTTATAATCGTTTATTTAATTATGCGCTCTTTGGGACTTTCCGCCAAAATAGTGACATAAAATGTTATAATGTAATGTTTGGTCCATTTGATTAGTTTTCATTTTATACAGATTTTTATAATCATTAACAAAAAGTTCCTTGCCCCTTTTTTATTATCTACCGACATCATTTGGTATATATAGTGCACGGCAATTAATTGTCATACATACATAAATACAAACATACGCTCGACTTCCTACTACCTCCTACTGACACAGTTGGCTAATAAATAAGAAATCTACAAGTTATCACGTCACTCAAGCCAAAATAAATAAAATTGATAAGAAGAAAATTCTACAAGATTAAATAACCTTCCTTCAACTATCTTAACGTACCTTAAATTCTTAGATCCATTTCCACAGGTGCACGATAAATCTACCAGAACACCAGTCCATAGCCGACCGCTTTGTAAACCCCATACATCTCCGCTTATCCACCGCTAGTGTTTCGGGAACTATATTTATGACTCCGTTTCCGAATAGTCCATTGTTATCATATGGAATTGTTTTCTCACTTTTATGGTATCCGTTAACTGAAGGTTTTAGTGATATTGTTCTAAATATTAGAACAAAAATGTTATTTTGAAATCAGTATACTAGAAGCGTCATTAGGACTAAGTCGCGTTTTTTTATATAATTTTTCGAGGACAATCACAAATTGACAGATTGCCAAATTATAGATCGAAAACATGTTAAAAAAATCACCACAGCCCGCTTAGTTTTGTTCGATGCCTAATAGTTTCGACAATGTATAACAGATGGCGCTAAAATTAATAAAAGTAAGTATCGCCACGCCAACAATTAGATTTACCTATGCCTAGTTGTCTCACATCAAAAATTTTCTAAACTAATAGGTCCAAAACTTAACTTTCTGTGTATCATAAAAACTTATAATTGTGAAACACTCATACGCGGAATCGAAATCTATACTTATTTAAACTTCGGCCACAAGGGCTGGTCACAGACTTGTCATATTTGTGATTAGGTACAGATATCTGTGGCCCTAGTAATCTTAACGTACTGCTGCATGCTCATTAACCTCAATGAAATTGCAATCAAATATACCGTTACGTACGCAGACCTATAGTAGGGGTAACAAACTCAGCTCCAACGTCACGTAACCATCTTCGTGCTTCCTAATCAAACACTTAATGCGCCGCAGTCGGCTTACCGTTACATTAGTTCGGTAATCGCCGGCTCACACCATCCGCCTCGCAGCATCTGTACCTACAATAGGTGCGTGCGTTAATACTCCTACTAATTCTGTAGAGTTATTATGTGGTACATGGTTAAGGCGCCTAGCGATTTAAAATTTATTAATCTATCAGCTTTTGAGGTTCACTGCTGGACATAAGCCTTCCCTAATGGGACTAATTGCCAAAACCATCTTGAAGTAAACATAAGGATAGGATAGGAACCTAAGAAAAAGTGACATATGAATATGGCTATTATCTGAATATCACGTTAATAGTGATTCGTTATTACATACTTTATAGACCGATATTTAACCTAGTCATAGCCGTAGTTATTAAGCTTATGTGTTTTTTTATTGTTTTAGAGGAAGCAGCGAGTAAATAATATATGTATTTCTGAAATGTACTACAATAATTAAGACCTTTAATATGATACTCAACACGATTATTAAAAGTTGTGTTGAATTTATGTCCTCTAGCTGTAACCAATAGGCAATTAAAACGCGTAAAAGCGTGAAAATGCAATACTTAGCTCAGAAGTTTGAGGAATAATATGAACATATATGCGCAATTATATACATATATATTTTTAATTATTGAAATAGCAAACGAGCATGCTGTCCACCTGACAGTTAATAGACATTACGGCTGACACATGTGATATAGTTTGAATCCTACCTGAGATAAATACCGTCTTTACCATAAGGGCACACGGGGCCAGTGCCCAGGGCCCTCATCCTCAGAGGGTCCCGAAGGACCGACTATTTCTCTCACATTTAATCACAGGCACTTTTTTAGGGGCAGCCAAAGCAAGATTAGGGCAACCTTTTTTTATCATCCAGTTAGATAACATTTTTTTCTTTTGCTGTACAATCATTTTCTTTGGAGTTACAGCTCGTTGAAAATTTAGTTTATTTTTAATACCCCTTCAATTTTGCGACTACTTTATTTGATTACCCATAATAGAGCAGTATAATTTGATTTCTTTTCATTCTAAAAGGGCCCCAAATTCTTGTGTGCCCAAGGGCCTCAACATAGTCTAAGACGGCCGTGCCTGAGATCCAGCACAGATGCTACCCCTGAGAGCTAAGTCGGAACGCCTCGGATAGGTACGTCTGCCTTAAGGGTGTGGCCTTAAAACATAACAGAATACAAGAGCGCATGGCATTGATATTATAAAACAGATATAGGTAGTTGATGGGACCGGAATTTTACATACTAAGACTGTACCACTACCGTACCTCATTAATTAGTTTATGGCACTGATTAACACATAGGATATTTTTATCATGGTACTTGATTCAAACGGGTGGAGCCACGGGAAGCTCTTATATTAAAAACGCCATCGCATATACATTTGAACCAAACTCAGTAGAGAAGCTACTCAGTATTAATTTTGCGCGATGCCGCTAAGAGGATGATTAGTGGTAATTAAAGCAGTATATTGCGTCTGACTTAGTATCAAGGATTGTTGCGAGGTGTGATTTACTGGCCTACTGAGTACACTTCCACTGGCTTAATCCCATATTACATAAGTAGGTTAGTCGGGGTTCATAATACTAAATCTTATTGGCTTACATATGAGTATCTAGCTAATATTGTTAGGTATAATGAAATAGATGATTATTACTGCTTTTGTACATCGTTCTATAATATTATCAATTATTAAAATTAAGTTTTGTATTCGTTTAGTGCACATATAATTGCATATGTGAATAAATAAACTTGATACCTTACAATTAGAACTTCATAGAACTCTTTGTGGTTTGACTCCGTGAGCTCTTCCGCTGCACCTATTTCTGTTTAACAAAATCTGTGAACTAATATAGAAGTGCCACAACTATTTCTAGTATGAAACAGTTCTTGCGTTTTGATGAAAGGATGTGGTTGCCACCATATTAGTCCTCGGGATTAGCAACGCAACTGTGATCGACCTCAGATAGAAACCCAGTTCTATATAAAGTAGCTTATAGATGTCCATGGGTGGTAGAAACCACTTACCGTCCGGTGGGCATGCATGCTCGTAAAGTAGCGCAATAAAAGACCTAAACTAGGGACTAAATACACCTATAATGTCAACACTAATTATTCCATTAGTTTTTGCCATTGTGTAAATGGCAAAAACACAATTACATAATATATTCACCGCATAAATAAATGCCTAATAAAAAATTTCTTCGTACCATATTAAATTACGTAAATGTTAGTTCAATACAATTACCCAAAACCGATAATGATCGCCATATCTTCCGATCGAGAAACCCATAAAAGTGAGTTAACGCTATGTAAGGTAACGTAATGAATGGTAAACGGATAGCCATTAATATAGTTACTGAAACACTACCGAGCCCTCCTCTGGCAAGGTTATATGATATTTATAAGAAGACCATTTCTATTACTACCTCTCCCGAGAACCATTAAGTATTCGTTTTTATTTGCTGTGTTAAAAAGTAATTTGTTTTTTAGGATACGATTATAGAGACATCTTAACACAATAATTATTAAATTTGTCCTTTGGAAAGCCAATGTATACATATGTAACAGATATCAGGGAGGATCTTTTATAAGATTGAAGGAGAAAACAAGCATGCACTCCACCTAAAGGTAAGTGGTTACTTGCCTTTGTACTGCCGCCCTTGGACATCTGCAATCAACTTCATATAAGACAAGGATTCTATTCAAAGTTAAACACAGGTGCGTTACCACTCATGAGGACTAAGGCGGTCGCCTGTTATGAAAATTTGCCAACTTTGGCACTGCAAATGTAAGCTAATTTCAACAAACGCTACAATATGTAAATTCTACTTATCACCAAGTGCAACTTTTCATAGTAGCTCTTCAACTAAATATAATTTAAGTAAAGTACTTCAGAAAAAGTAAAGAAATTGGCAACAACTTGGCACTTATTTTCTTCAATGTAAGACTAAAATACATTTTATTATAAATATGTATTAAAAGTTCTTTAAATAAGTTCTCACTGTGTGAAGTCTGCTAACTCGCACCTAGGCAGCGCGGTGGACTTTGCCTGAAACTCGCAAATCTGAGAGAAGACCCGTGCCCAGCAGTGGAACAATAATGAGTTGAAGACGACGTACTAATAAATTTATTTTAAATTAGAAATAAAAAAATGATGTGGTAAAATAATTTTGCGTTCAAACCAAACATATTTTCAACCACTGACGTGAACAAGCTCTAATTGTTTGCTTGTCCATTCATATTCAACTTTTATTCATACCGAACTCATAATACGTCGACGCGGTACGTAGTTTTATTACTTTTATCTTACACTAGCTGTGCCACGCAGTTTCACCCGCGTTTATTAGAGAACAATCTATAAAAGTCAAACAAACATAGCGTGATGTTATTTAGCCCAAAGCCTTCCTCGATGAATTTACTATTCAACACAAAAATATTTTTTCAGTTCGAACCAGTAGTTCCTGAGATTAGAGCGTTCGACCAAACAAACTCTACTGCTTTATAATATTATTAAGTATAGATTTACACTGGGGCTGACAATAAACCTGCTCAAAGCCTAGCTAAAAATATGTTTAATATGATCGCGCAGTAATAACATATACTTTTTATTTACAGTCCAGATTTTCTAGGATAACGTCTGATATCCTTTCCTTTGAATATCGCTAAGTCATATGCCTACAAAGCGCTATGAAACTCGATGTATTAGAGGCAGTATTCATTTTACGACCGTAGGGCATATTGAACCACGCAAATATCGTATAAAATTTACTTTGAGGCAAAATCCTTTCAATAGGAAGGTCGAGACTGAAATTCATTATTTAACTGGGAATCATACTATACATATAAGCTATAGCCCAATGATATAAGAACGTGAGGGTGTATGTGTTGGTGTCTAAATTAATTTCGATATCTTTAGTTTATACTCACTCGAATATAATACTCGAATGAAGATCAATACTCAAACAGTTGTCCATATTTAAGACAGTTTAACAATTCGCACTAATAATGATATTTGTAGCATTTTACAAATACCATATCCAGACATTGCAATCAAAAGTATTTAAAGATCATGTCTCAGCATACATGAAAATTTGAAATACTAAATTTTTAACAAGTTGGTTTACTTTAATTGTTCGTCCTTCGGAATTGATAAAATTTGAAATATGACCCTCTTTGCCACGAAAATTCATGTATATTTTTTCTATCTTGGGCTTAAAAGGGACATATTCTTTACTACATTGAAATAGTCATGCATTCCATCTAATGTCCACCATTAAGTGGATATTAGGTGGAGTGCATGCCCAGTGATGAGGGATAGAGTATTGATTAGCGGGAGACTGCCGCCAATAGACATCTATAAGAAACTTTATATAGAACAAAGGTTCTATCTAATTTCAATCACAGATACGTTGCTACTCCCGATGTTTGGCTTATTATATAAATGAAGCTGAACTACTGTAACTACACCCTGTTACTAAAACGCAAGAGCTGCTTTACGAAATGGATGTGGCGGTGGTACCTTCCAGGTCGAACTACACTGGTTCTTCCACCTGGTAATTTGTTTATTAATTTGTACGAAATATTATTAAATTACAATACATTATTGTCTCTGGAAAAACTCTATCCATGAGTAAAAACACGTTCAACTTTTTTAGTGTTTTTCGAGATAATCATTGAAGCCTTGAGTACTTTTAGAATTGAAGGCGTTAAAACAAATAAAAAATAAACTCTTCTGCATTATAAAATTTGTATAAATACGCAAATTCGCGTTTGAAGATAGATCATTGACCTGTTAACACCAAGTGAACTACAAAGTAGCGGTGGTGAGATGCGGTGACAAGGAGGTTGAGGTAAAGCGAGGGGGTGGGGTGAGCAGAGGAGAGGTGATGTCAGTCAGAGCTATTATTATTCTAAAATAAGAATAAGAAAATATAATTTAATTGTAAAATATTCTTAAAAAGTATTTTATTTATTGCATGTTTTCCACAACGTTATAATATCTTCATAGGCTGCTATCATAAAAAACCTTATTAGAATTAGGTTTTATGTCTGTTCTTTAACGAGAAAACTCGGAAATCCCAAGCCTTTAATACGTACAATATTACGTCCACTATTTCTGTACGTCATATTTAATTTACAATGACATTAGACCCGGATTTGAATCCCTCGAAGTCGTATACTTTTACTACCCTCCGCAGAGTCACTGGCGGAATCCTATATTTATGTCTCGTATTGTATTATTTATGTATACATTACAAGAAGATACTTAATAGATACGTTATATTCTAATTCTGAACACTTTTTGGAAATACAATTAATTGAAATATGGACGCTGACTTTATGAATATGTATTAAATCAATATTAATTGATTTAAACATTTATTAAATTACTTTTTTCAATATTAATTTTATTATTATTATTATTATTAACAAGTTTGTAGTGACTCTGAAGTCTGTTGTCTTTTTTTTAAAAAACACAGCCGAATTTAGTCACTCTAAATTATATGAGTGCGTTCCTTTGCATGTATTATTGAAAAGGCATATTGCTTAATCAAAGTATTGCTCATTATACTATTTATGATTGAAGTATACAGGCATGATACAGACATATTTTATACGAAAAACATGCTTTTAGCGTGAGTAACCTATTTTTGCGATAGACATCATTTTACAATCTCACGATTTTACTAAGACTTTACATTTACATTACTTTGATTTTACTAAAGTTTTACTAAGACTTGCAGCGTTTCTCAGTTTACGTAAATAAAAAAAGTCTCTTACGTAAGCGCTTGTCAAGCCCTGACTGATACTATATCAGGGTGTCAGGGTCAGAATGTCAGGAGAGTCAGTTGAAGGGTGTAATCAGTGCGGTACACTTATTTACCCCAATTGGCATACCTAGTTATTTATCCCGACGAACAGCAAAGAATCTGTGGTCGAGCTTAGGAAGGCTTTGGTGATTTGTATTGCATTTTTACCTTCTAGAGATATCCCAACTGGGTAGTGACGATTTTGTTAGCGTGTAAAAGTAATAAAATGTTTTTTTATGTCTAGCCATGCCTCGCTTACGTTAAAAAAAGTAATATACTTTAAAAGTGTAATGACTTTAGATAAATTAAATGCATTTTAATGGATTAAGACTAGATGTTACCCCAATATCTGGACTATAAACTTATGTTTTATTTAAAGACATTCTATATAATACACGGACAAAAAATCTTAAAATCCCCCTCTCCACTCCAATATTTTCGCTTTTGTCAAAGTAGAAATTAAGCATCCAGCGAACATTTTTTACTATTACGACGATCCATATTGTCGTAATAGTAAAAAAAATGACGTTTTAAATATTGTAAGTTATTTGCATATCGTTCTAATTAACAATAATTAAAATAAGAAGTTAATTAGTTATTCACGCATACTATAGCAACCTGTTATTTAGAAGTCTGTAGTCACCCACAAATAACCATGAATTAGCAACAAAATACAAAGAATATCTCAATTATTCAAAGGTCAATTAATAGCAACGGATGCTGAATCACAAACAGCGAATATCGATACATTGTCTGGCTTTTTCCGCTGGCAACACTCGTCGATAATTGACAACGAAACAGTCAGTAAAAGATTGTTTCACTGACGACTAGCAACGAGAAACCATGTAATATCTTGTTTATCGCATGGTTTATCATATCGTCAGATATTTAAAAATATCGTACCTTATGCTGCCAAAATAACTCGCCAAAACAAATACTTTGATGATGGTAAAAAACCTAGCCTAGATCCTACGGTTAGTCACTGTCCTCTTAAAATTCTCCGTTAACGTGATTAAAGCTACTGATTTCCACTTGAAAACCTTACTCCCCTACCAGTGACAGTCTTTTAAAAGACATCGTGTGCTCATTGCCAACAAACCATTCATTAACTAAGATTTCTTTACCGATAACTTTCGTAAACGCTTTCTAATCACATTGCCTTACTAGAATTTTCTCCTAAGTCCTGCCATATACACCGAGGCCTCGAGAGACTCGGGGTTATGTGGGATTTTTACCCACTAAAACCGCCCTCGGTGGCTTTCCTCAACGCTTGCAAGGGACTCCAGGATGACACACCAGGATGACTCAAGGAAGACACCGGAGCCCCCTAGCGCGGCGCCCCTCACGGGCTCATCTCTTGGGGGACGTGTAACTGTCCCCCTACACCTTCCGGTATCTGTGACGACACGCAGCCACACATGCCGCCGTCCTTCTCGGGTTGCTGGGTGGCTCAAGCTCCTCCTCTAGTCGCCTCTTACGACAGGCAGGGTACACCGTCTTCGTATTCCATTCCCCAGCTACAAGGGAAACAAACACCCAGACCTAGAACAGAAATCTATCTGTCCATTAAAACCCGGAACTACAGGTCACACCAATAAGATAACGGCTCAACCACACGGAACATCATGTTATCAACACACCACAAGTTACGTCTGTGCCTATCGAGTACCAAAAGTATTCCACGCTTCTTTCTCGCTGCCGGGGAGTCCATCACCCTTGCAAATAGACCAAAATAAAATAGTGTTCGAACTCGCAAAACTGTTAAGGATGTCAATACACCTGTACAGGCCTAATTGTTCCGAAAAAATACGACATCGGGCTTTCCAATGAATGAATTGTTTGCATGTCTAGTATGCGGGTTCCATTCGAAACGTACAGCACTTAGCTTATTTGAATGAGCAAGCTGTATTCCGCTGAGTACACTTTTGTCATTTGAGTGTATGACAATACATTTTAAAATTCATTTTTCTTTAATTCGGACTATGTCATGGGTTATATTACAAATCATTGGCCTATAAATAAATTGTCAATAGCAAGTTCTCGTGTAGTCGAACAATGGACGATAATATTTTATAAGACATATTCTATTCACTAACAATTGCGTAACTAATTAACTTTATATACGAGCCTCACCTATTTCTGTTTTTTTTTTTATCAGACTGAAGTAGCAAACGAGCATGCAGTCACGTGATGATAAGTGGTTACTACAACTTCATATAGAATAAGTGTTCTATCTGCAGTCGATTACAGATGCGTTGCTACTCCCGACGACTAAGGTGGTCGCCTCATATCCAAGTGAGCCGGCAAGTACACCCTTCCATCGAAATGCAATAACTGCTTCACGCTAGAAATCGGTGTGCCAGTGGTATTTCCCCGATTGAACTACACTGGTTCTATCAACCTGGCGAACTATCGAGAGTCATACATTTTTATCTAGATGAAGATCTTGCGTTAAGGGGGAAGGGTGTGGTTACAAAATAATTATCAAATAAGTAGGCCGTCTTAGTCCACGTTAGTAACGCATCAGGCTTCTAGATTGCTTTCAAAAAGAATCTCTGTTCTATAGTGATAACTCACCGTCGTAAAACTCATTATTGTCTCACTGCTGGGCACCGGTCTCCTCCGAGACAGAGAGTTTCAGTTGTTTTTCAGACCACTGCGCTGGGCAAGTGCGAACAATTAAACTTCACACAACTTTGAGAACTTTTTTTAACAACTCTCAGACGTGAAAGTTTCCTCACGATTGTTTCCTTTATCTTATTTTTTTTTTTTGAAAAATCGATTGTGCGTGCCTTGGATTTGAACCTCGGACTCTCGATTAAGAGGACGAGTTACTTACTTACGTGCTTAAGTCATATAAATGGTCACGTGCCCACCAAATATTAATTTAATCCGTCCATTGTATTCAAATTAAATTTGTTGTGATAGTCGGTCAAACAGTCAGACAAACAAGTGATCATTAACGTGTTTGCCTTTCTCTTCCAAACAAGGTTTCACTTATACGCACTGACACACGCACACACACACACATCTACGGCACTGTCACTGGCACCTTTCTCTCCATGAAACAATACCGTTTTGTTAAAATTTATTATCAATGTAAAATTCTAGTTATAGGCATTTATAGGTATTCAATAAATTATAAAAATATATAAAAAGGGTAATTTTAAATAAAAAATATTCATACAAACGAATAATTTTATTCTACAAATATCTTACACTTTTAACTACTTTCCAATTATGAGTATCAAATGAACTTACCAAACAATCCAATGAAATAATGATAAATTAAGTAAATGATGAATGAAATGAATAAATCGATAAAGTAATAATAATGTCGGATAAAAATAATAAATGAAACCGATAAAAATAACGAGACTGAAATATTAATGCACAATGAAATTGAGAATGTTAAAATAAATTAAATGATGGATTTTGTAAGGATTTCCACACGATAGCGACGGCTGAGCGACAAGCGATTAAACAGTTAAATAAGTTTCGGCGATCAAAATGGCGCTGTTAATACACAAATTGATAGGATAATTGAATAGAAATATTGCTTCACCGTGTATCAAATAAATTGATGTGAATCATATTATGGGTTCTGTAAAGATATTTTAAAATGTATGGACCTTTGACCAGATATTTGTACATCATATGCAAATATAGAGCTGTTTTTCACTAAGCATTTTATTATAATCGACAGATTTTTTTGTACAAACTAGAATTTTAAATTGGAATTGCAACACAATACACTAGAAAAAACATAATGGCGGGAGTAAGTTGACATTTGAAATAGTATGTTGACCGTTGAAATTGATAAACTGTGATAATCAGTTGTCAGTGATCATCTGATCCAATGCAATTTGATGAAGTGTCATAACTATATGCTGCTTATTTCAGTTTTATCCACAGACTGTCTTGTTCCACCATACTAGAAGATGAAAAAATTGTTGGTTCAAATTGGTTTTGTACCAAACAAGTACATTGTTTAATTTTAAGTATTTTTTTCAGATTCTTGAGTTTATTCTCGAATTTTTAAGATATAGGTAACGATAAATAATAAAAACATTAATGTCAATCAACCAAATTCGTTACACCTCCAGAATTACAATGACACAAAAGTCCTAATGACAAAAAGAAACCTAAACTAATGCATTGATTTTCGTGTTATCACTGTTGATTCATATATGTAGTGGTAAATTTTGTCTTGAGAGAGAATAGTAAGCAACACTTCCCATAATTTTTTTCTCAAGTATGATATTTGGACTGACATCATATCGTAAAATAATACAAGTATTCATGCCGCGCTGGCCTGATTACTTAGTATTATTTTATTATTTTTTTATAACGAACTCTCAGGTGTACAGGTTTCCTCGCAATAATAGGGTCCCGTATCCAAACGGTAAAACGGAACCCTATTACTAAGACTCCGCTGTCTGTCCGTCTATCTGTCTGTCTCCAGGCTGTATCTCATAAACCGTGATAGGTAGAAAGCTGAAATTTTCACAAATGATGTATTTTCGTTGCCGCTATAACAACAAATACTAAAAATTATATATATATATATATATACAATAAACGTGTTTTTTACTCAATATTGGTGCGAAACCCTTCGTGCGCGAGTCCGACTCGCACTTGACCGATTTTTTTCTTCGCCCTGAATAAATAATTTCTAATACGCACATAATATTTAGAAAAGGTTATGGTTTTATTTACATTAAAATATCATTACATATCTTTCTTTGAAATAAATATATTTGACAAATTTATTCAATTTGAAACATTCAACGAACGACATTCAATATTATACATTTTAACTTCAATTATAGACTATTTAATCACCGTAACCAATAAACTCAATAATTATACACGACAGATGAGATTTAATCCAAAAGAAGAATATTTACAACGCTTGTCGCTACTTTCGTTGCTAGTTATTTATTAATTTAAAAACTTATCACGTCGTTGCCTAAATATAAACGATGGTACTTTAGGGACAACAGAAATTGATTCCCTTTTTTCAAGCTCTCCCAAAAACATAATAGACAAACTTATTCTCTCGTTATGTACGAAAGTAACGAGGAAATAAGTTTGTCTCTTAGAGAGACAACTTAGAGTTGTCTGCGAGCTTCTCTTCTGCTATGCCCTCTCAAAAGAATAAAGTTTGTTGTATTTTTAACAGGACGACATTTCGAAAATATGTTCTATAAATGGACTTGTTGACTTCCAAAGTAAACACCAATGCCCAAATCCTAAAAAAACAGATGTACCTGCCTGAAACCGATCTCAAATAAAGTAATTATAGCGCATTGATATTAAGATTAACACACTATGATAAATACATAAGGATATATACACGAAAATTTTACTTAGATTTGATTTCCGTTTCAATAACAAGGCTTTTGTCCGAGGATTGAACCCGGACCCGCGACACGAGTATCCAATGACCTTCATAACCACAAAAGGGCTAGTCAAACCTGCTAATCAAGAGCTAAATACTATGCTACAACTCCCTATGTACCTCATAGCATTAATCTAAAATTTCTCTGAAGACTCCAACGCAAATGAAAAAAGTAAAATGTAAACAATTCCGAGTATAATATTCCCTCCTAGAAACTTACAAACTGTTTTAAAAATATATAAACAAATATATAGGAATAGTCACGTAGAAAGAGGATAAGTAGTCACATAAAATCCAATAGTATTTATTGAAAATAAATTAAGTTCATATTACGTTACATATCAGATAAACCAGTCAAGCTGTTATCATTTAGAGGCAGGTTGTGAAAACAATATCTCTGTTTGCAACTAATTAAAATAGTAGTTTATTTATGCTTCATTATTGTTGCCAGTTGGAGCTAATTTATCTTCATTATTCATGAAGCTTCGCTTCCATTTCGAGTAAATTAGTTAGGTACATATTAACATATAATAGTATTACATCTTCCAGTATTTACAATGCAATGCAAACAATTAATATACCACACCAAAGTCGACACATTCACGACGTATTTACACACGTTTATAGGTATGTGCACATATTCTTTCATCATATTCATTTCTATCATTCATCGATCAGCATATTTAGGTCCACTGCTGGGCATTGGGGAGGCCTAAATGGGTGATTTGAATATAGTCACAGCGCCTGGCATACGTTGGTGAACGCCGTAGTTGTCCCTTAGTCGCTTTTACTTTGTTTATATGCAAGTAACTATTTATAATATAATAAATATATGTCTTAAATTTTTTCATCATTTCTTTTTTGAAACAGTAAATTTATTTTCCGAATTTAATATTTCTCCACGTCCGTGTAGAAAAATTAAATTACGTTTTTAGAAAGCGCAAAAAAATTATGAGTGAACTTTAAACCATGTAATTTCTGTAATCCCATTGTTATATTTGGCAACGGCAACCTACAATCTATTCGTAGTAATTATCTTTCTTATAATAAACACCGTGGGGTTCTTCTTGCTTCGGCTTTGGCACGTAGGGGTTCTTGAGGGGGTCAGCATTCAATCTGAAAATGGAGTAAAATTTCATTATGGAATTCAACTTCTTTTTCCTTTCATTATTTATACTGTTTAACAGTAAATCTTAAATTCAAAAGGGAGTTTAAACGTGAAACACTCAAACATGTAGATTTCTTCAGAACGATTTTATTTACAAAAGCAATTAAAGCAATTCATGATTCACTTTTAATACGCATGTAACCCTAAAAAAATGCGAGATGCGTGCCTAGGAATTCCAATCCTGAAAACATTACAACCCTAACAACAATACCCCGATACTGAAATAGCTTATATCTTAGCCCTTGACATAACTTAAGGACTAAGATAAGCCCTATGTCAGCCTTTAGAACATCAGCACAAGGCTACTAATTTCTAACATCAAAAGTTAAGATATTTCTTATAATTACGTGCTTCAGTGCAATGAAGTCAAGAGCTCTTATTAGAGAACGAGGAGCCTTGAGACTCTTGAGTTTGCGAATAAGGCAAGATAGACATTTGTTATTTACTTTTGTTTCCAACTATTGTCCTGTTTAATCCGGGCAAAGCTGAAGTACACTTCAAATGTATGTAGCTGTTATCAACGCATTGTTATATGTTGGAGTATGAAATAAAACCCAGTAGTCTTTACTAGAAAATGGGAATTTAACACGTATTACTATCATTTTAATATACGCGATTTTGAAATGTTAACATTAGGTAGCAAATAATATAATTATATCTAATTCCACCCGATTGGTTCATGCCCAAACTTGAGACCCTAAAGTACCAGCTTAAAAGCCGAGTGAAAATAGAATCCTTCAAAAAAAAAATGGCGCGCTCATCTATAGTACACATTTAATATAACAAAGACATAGCCAAGTAGTGAACATTGTCCATTAAAAACTTTCAACGCAATATGAAGTTTTAAATAACATACTCTTACTATAAAATACATCTCGATAGAGACATTCATTTTGTCTGTAGCAAAACTGTTCGTTTCAATGGACCGGACATTATTTTTATCCATAAAAAGCAATCACTGGAATAATACCCAAAACATAACTATTTTAATACATCTTTTGCCAGGTGGTAGAACCAATGTAGTTCGATCGGGGAAGTACCACCGCCACTCCTATTTCTAGCGTGAAGCAGTTCTTGCGTGAGGTGGAAGGGTGTGGTTGCCGGCTCACCTTTATATGAGGCGACCATCTCAGTCCTCGGAAGTAGCAACGCATTGTCTACTTCATATAGAACCCCTGTTCTATATAAAGTTGCTTACAAATGTCCATGGGCGGCAGTAACCACTTACCATCAGGTGAGCTGCTTCATATTAAAAAAATAAAAAATCTTTACACATACATAAGTTAATAGAAAGTAGTAGTGGATAACACTCGATAATTAGGAAAATTTATAAGCCTTAAGAAATCAAACTCTATTCGATAAAAGCTGTTTTAGCAGCCATCTAAACGATCAATCTAATAATCACTTTTTTATTACATTGAGGGAGCAAACGAGTATGTTATCCAACTGATGATAATTAGTAACTACCGCCCATGGACATCTGTAAGCAACGTCGAAAATAACATGGGTTTTATGTGAAGTCGATCACGAGTGCTACTTCTAAAGAATAAGATGGTCGCCTCATATGTAAGTAAGCCGGCAACCACGACCTTCCATCGAAATACAATAACTGCGTCTGGTAGAAAAAGGTATGTTAATAGGCTACTTCGACTTGATAAAAAACCTAAATACGTGAAGGTGAACTCACTTGTAGTGCTCAATAGCTTGGGAGCAGTCCACGTTGTACCACCAGTCGCAGGCAAACTTGGCCTGGTCGAAGAGTGTCCCGTTGGTGCAGAGGAAGGACGCGCCCTGGTGACCTTCGCGCCCATCGTGGCACACGTGGTAAGCCTGGAGAAAGAATAATGATTAGAATAGATGGAAGACATAGCAGTGATAGCCTAATGGTTGAAACTCGGCCTCTGTCGAGGATCCGGGGTACGAATCCCAGGCACGCAGCACTGATTTTTATAAAATTATGTGTGTATTAGAATTTAATTATTACTGCTTTACGGTGAAGGAAAACATCGTGAGGAAACCTGCACATCTAAAAGTTCTCATAGAAAAAAAGAGTTCTCGAAGGTGTGTGAAGTCTATCAATTCGCACTTGGCCAGCGCGGTGGACTACGGCCTAAAACTCTCTCACTCTGAGAGAAGACCGTGCCCAGCAGTGGGACAATAATGGGTTGACGAGAGATGGAAGCCGTCTGTTCAGTGAAATCCAGGGACATTCGAATTCGACCATAAACGGGATTGGATTTTAGTTGATGACAACTACAGATTTGTTACATTATTTGGAGAATGTTTCCTTAAAATCTAGAAGTAGCAAACGAACATGCAATCAAATAATGGTATGAGGCCACTACCGTCCTCAGACAATGTTAACAACCCTAGATGAGGTAAGAGCCTTCCCTGAGCTAGGCCATAGATTTTTTTCTATAATACTAAAGTAGCAAACGAGCATGCAGTCCATCTGATGGTAAGTGGTTACAGATGTCCATGGGCGGCACCATGGACATCTGTAATCAACTTCTTGTACAATAGGCATTTCATATGTCTATAACAGATGCGTTGCCGCTTGCCGGGGTCTAAAATGATCGCCCCATATATAAATAAGCCGACAATCACACCCTCGCAACGAAACGCAAGAACAAGTTCACGCTAGAAATAGGTGTGGCGGTGGTACTTTCCCGGTCGATCTACATTGTTTCTACCATCTGGAATAAGATGTGTTGCTACTCCTGAGTACTAAGTTCGAACGCCTCGAATAAGTATTCCTTACCACACCTTTTAATCCACCTTTTAACAGCACTTAAAATTCCGATATTGGGCAGAAATAGGTGTGGCAGTGATGTATGCGTCGAACGTAGATATTTCACTTTCAGTTTTGAAACAATTTTTGCATCAAAACACCGTAACGAACACTAGTATTACGTGACAGTAATATGCACAGTGATGATTCCGCCGCCACACAGTTTATTATTTAATTACACATCGGCCACATTACAAAGCGATGATTGGAATTGCTCAAATATGTAGATTTTGGAATCATATAAATAAGTGCTAAATAAGCCAGATCGCCTCCAGTTTTTGGATATATGAACGCTCATCAATAAAATAAAACATGTAAATGATATATGTTATACCGTTAAATAAAAAAAAAAAAAAAACTAATGCAATTAACAGTACAAGAACTTATATGGATGATAAAATCGATTATTTAGAGATATTGAGAGAAACTTAATTAAGATCTAAGATAGCAACGCGACAGGATAAGAATCCCTAGGTTAAGTTAGTCATCGCTATATCAATCTTCTAAGTTATTCAATTTGGTTTTATTTGTTTTGAAGTTGTCGTTGAGTAATTTAACTTTACTCTTAGTACGAGTTTATTACGGTCCCTCAAACAATCATCATGTAAGTTTTGTCCATATATTGCATGCTTACGTTTTCGTCATCAGGCATACTTTGTTATTATGTGCAAAAACATATACAATGAGTGTCTTGTGGAAACGTAATAAAAAAAACACGCTTAAACACGCTTTCTACACTCATAGCCCCACACTAGGATTTTCTACTGTGTCGTGGGTGCCATGGACACACAAACACGA
>DWNE01001946.1:0-20223 GCA_018249875.1 Cecropterus toxeus | reverse complement strand
AATCGCTGATTTGTTCGAATGTGCAAATCCGAACAATTAGTGACTTCTCTTGATTAAGTATAACATTATGTAATAAAATAATTGACTCCAACAGTTATCGCTTATGCAATTCATTCAATTAAAGCAAGTCCTGGCTATTTAAATATTATCTCTATCAAATAACAACAAAATGTTAGACACTCACCAATCATCTTTTTGTCCAAATCAGGGTTTTCTCTAAGGAATATAGCCACTTCATGGGGATTCAGTGGCGTCGCGAGAACACCATGCTCCTGTAGGAACTCGATACCGCGTTCCGGTTTCTGGTTAAACAGCTTAGTGCCCTGAGTTACCCACTGAAAACGAATATTATCAATAAAAAACCACTAATACCTTAAAAACATATTATATTTTCAATTTTTATAAATAGTTTTTGTAACATTTTTCTTATATAAATAGAGATTTATTAATTTTATTTATTTATTTCACATACATATAACAAACTTATATAAAATCGTGCAAATTTTCGGACCTTGCAAACCTCGCAGGATTTATATGTGTCCGAAGTGGGTGTGGGACGTATGTGTGTGTGTAAGAATGGTTTGGTTGTGAAAGCACTATTGCTACACCCATTTCTGATTTTAAAGAGCTATTTTAAGCACTTATTTGTTTTTGCTTTTACATCAATGAAGAATGTAAAAATCTCTCAAGTGAATGTTACTAACATTAATATGAGATATTCTGAGTTTTCAGGGTAGCAAAGTAACGCATTTGTGTGCGAATTCAGATAGAGTTTAAAGCCGATATTTTAACGATTCCAGATACCCATTAATGACAATGCCCGCTTATAGTTAGAACCATAACCCATCACTGAAAACCGCATCTAAATCGAACTTGTCGTTTTGGAAAAAATGGCAACATTGGTTTGCACAAACATCCTCTCACCCCAAAAGCCGTCTCCATACGTCGCGGGTAAAAAGGTCGATTACATACTCAATAAGAACTTCGTTTCTATAATGAAATTCAAAAGATAAACACACCGTTTTCATATTCTTAATATTGTCTAACTCCGCTTCAGTGGGCAGATCAGTCGAGGGCTTGTGTCTGCCCGTCCGACCACCACCGAAGTACTGGCTGATGTCGTGCGTCACGTGATCACTGACCACCGACACGTCGTCTAAACCACCGAGCTCTAGTGACACGTGCCCACCACGACCGTACGTGTCTTTAACTGTCTCCTCTTCTATAATGGCTATTTCGTCACTCTTTGTTTCCTTTTGACTGGTCCCCATTTCTATCGCCTCGATGATTGTTAGTAGAACTTCTAAAGAGAGGACGTGGGTATGATAATCCGTTGAAGAGACCACGTTTTTAGATAGCACCTTAGTTAGCTCTTCAAATACGTTGTAACAGTACACATCGCAGTCGTAATTCAGATACAATTCGGTACATAGGCCAGGTATTCTAAACATTTGGGCTAAGCTCTCCAACGCCAGGTGGTGGAACTCCTTAATCTCGTACATGGCGTTTGTGGTGTCGGCGGATATGATTTCCAGTATTTTCTTGTAGAACGCCTCCATTTGGAACTTGAGGTGGAAACGGAGCGCTTCGAAGAGCAAGAACGATATTTGGAGGTCGAGTGCGAATATCGATATTCTGTCTGTGCTGAGGAGCTGGAAATATAATTTTGTCTGTTTACATAAATATTTACTGATCAAACTTTTTATATTTTGTGTTACTGTTATACAAACTGAACACAAAATGAATGTATATTATGAATTTAAATACATTTATTTTGCAGACCTACTACATGCCCCATGTACAATTTGACAGTCTCATTATGTTTTATTAGACTTCAATCGTGCATTGGAACACAATCTCAACTGACAAGAGACGACAGTAAGCTTAGTGGGTTCAACGGGAAAAGAAGAGAATCGCTTATTTATTTTTAAAATATAAATGATATAAAAATAGAAGTTCCAATTTGACGTGTCTGTCTGAGAATTTGTGTATCTGTCTGTGGCATTATAGATCTTAAAAGAACAGACCAATTTAATGCAAACTTTTCGTTTGTTATCTTGCTAAGGATAAGTTGAAATTGAGCAAAAAAGGATTCACTCACGTTGAGCAGGTTCCGGCAGAGCGGGTCCTTGACGAGGTAGAGCAGCGAGGGGTACCGCTGCAGCTGGTCGGCGCCCACCTCGAGCGCGGTGCCCAGCAGGCTCAGCCCCAGGTGCAGCATGCCCGTCGTGTTCTGCGCGTCCAGACGGTTGCACAGCGATATCAGGAACCTGTATCATGATGGAATCACCTCAGATTAAAGAAAAACATGACTTTTTACAATATGCTGTGGCGACTTTTTTTATGAGACTGAAGTAGCAAACGAGCATGCAGTCCACCTGATGTTAAGTGGTCACTACCACCCATAACACCTGTAAGCAAATTATGATATTAAGAACAGGTGTTCTCTCTGAAGACGATCACAGATGTAATGCTACTCCCGAGGACAAGGATGTCGCCTCAAATATAAGTCAGCCGACAACCATACCCATCCACCTCACGCAAGAACTGCTTCACACTAGAAATAGGTGCAGTGGTGGTACCTCCCCGGTCGAACTACATGGGTTGTACCACCTGGTATTGACTTCCCGCAAGTTATCAAGAGATGACGCACTAGTATTCTGAATCACTGTATTAAAGTTTTCTCAACATCTTGCGTATATACAATTTCCGACCTGTAATTATCAATCCAAGGCCGCTCTCCAAGCGTGATCACCGAGAATAGCAGAGGATCCTTTGCCAAAATAGAAAAGCTATCTAAACTTGAGTTCATAAATTTTAGCAAAAAGTCCTATGTGGGAAGGACTATGTCTAGCAGTGGACCTCAAAGGCTTTTTTTTTTTAAATATTGTACCAATCGAGCATGCCCTCCATCTTGTGGTAAGTGGTTACTGCCGCCCATGGACGTCTGTAAGCATCTTCATATAGAACATAGTTTCTATCTGAAGTCGATCACAGATGCGTTGCTACTCCCGAGGACTAAGATTGTCGCCAAATATCTTAGTGAGCCGGCAACTAAAATATGTATAGGGTGAAAAAAATTAAAGACTAAACAACCTTCTTTTTGATCAATGGTCTAACAACATACCTAAACAATTCCCTGACACACACGAGGCCGTACGGCTGCAAGTTAAGCGTTTCGTCCTGTGGCGTAAACCGGACGCCTCTGTGGTTCACGTATTCTTCCAGTTTATCGTTACTCTCGTTTTGTGGTTCCGTTACCGTCGGTTCTGTTTCTTGCTCGGGTTGTTCTGGAGTTTCTAGAAATTAATAAAAATATAAATAGATAAATAAAAAGTTGGCCTACTATTATTTGTTATCATAACTATAACCGAGATTATCATATCTATGCCTAGAGTTAGACATGTTTTAATATAAATTAGCAAATAATATTCGTAAAAATATAAAATATTTGCCGAATTATCTTTAAAATTTGAATGGAACTTTATAAATCACTCAAAATATTCTTAGCAAAACAAAAGATATTTTACATGTCGTCTTAGTACTGTTTATAATTTTGTATATTACATAATTATTATATCGGTTTCTTACTTCAATTATTAAAACGCAGAAAACGTGTCTATGATCATATAATTATGTGAACAGTAAATATATATAACAAACTCATCATTATTTTTATTTAAATAATTTCAAAACTAACGAACCCTCAGCAACTTCCTCAGCGGTCTCTTCAACCTTCTCTTCCTCCTGTACCTCCTTGTTTTCCCCGCTGTCTGGACTCTCCGGGCTGTCAGTGTTGTTCACACACTTCTCCAGCAGCTGTGTGATGGAGGTGTTCCCATTTGCCAGGTCCATGGAAGAGTGTCTCGCGTGCTTCTTGGTCGGAGACTTCACTTGATCCACTGGCTCTATCGTTATCTCCGCTTCGTTTATTAGATTCTTATCTTGGCTAGAGAAGTGCATAATATACATATTATTCGTCATTTACTAACTAAATGGTGCAAAATAAATGTTAGTTAAAATATCGTAAAAGTATTTGCAAATTGACATATTTATATACATGTATATTTTTTGTATAATTTGTGAAAAATAATATTATTGTTCTTTTTATTAAAAAAAAAAACATTTTATTCATAGTAAACAAGAGTTCAACTTGTCTTTCCAATTCTTGTGTATTGTGCGTTACAGTGTACTTTGATGTTTAGAAATCTATATTTGTTTTTCAGATGTTTGCTTGGTATGAGATGAAAACCAAATGAATCATTTCTCATTGAGCCATGCGTAAATTGTAAACCCATTAGATTAAAAATAAATGAGTGAGTGATGTTCTATTATTGATTCAATATAAATAAATTATTAAAAGAATGTACAAAGAAAAATATAATATACATACAATCGATTCTTAAATCTACATAATATTTCAAAATCAAGTATAAACTTACGAGAGAACGAAATAGAAACTCATGGAGCCAAATATAAGCAGAGCCTACACAAGCACCCGAACCAGCTGGCGGGGCAACTTACGGTGTTAGAAACCTCTCGACGGCTTAAAAAGCGGCGGGATATTTTTTAACAAATAGGTTTGAAAAATAAAGGGTTGGCTCCAATGGGAGCAGCACCCTACACTCCATTAAGCTCACAACCCATCTGCTTATAGTCAATGACTGATTGCAAATAAAACCACAAAACAAAAAAAAAAAGTATAAACTTACATTAGTCTAGATACAACATTAGATTTTTTCGTTTCGGGTTCTATTTCATTAGTTACATTTTCTACTGGCGATTTCCTTTCCAAGGAATTAGTACCTGAAACAAATATTTTTGCCATTCATTCATTTTTTTTTTATATTTTAGATGTTGTTATAGATTAATTTGAATTCGGGAGACAAAAGGGGGCCTTCGGAGTTGCAAGCAGCAAGAGTGGGAACTCGAAGCGCTCAGCCAGCGACCCCAAAGAGATGGGACGTATGGCGGCATACCGTCGTAAGCACCTGATCTATAGTGAGCGCAAATGCTCACCTGAGCAGAGCGGGGCGACGTCTAAGAGGGCGACGTAAGGATTTAGGTTGAGTTCTACAGTTCTACTAGAAATTTTGGAGTCCTGTATGCAGCTATAAGGATGGCCCCCCTTTTATCGTTTGAATAAAAATCCTAGAAAACCCTTTATCGCCAATCCAGCAGAGAATACATTTCGAACTTGAATGTTTCTTCAAATTCCGAAATCTAAATTAAAGAATCTAGGAGGCGCCGGTACATATGGGTAGCCAGCTGCCTCGCGGAAACAAAAATTACGTGTTGGGTATGTCTTGATGGCCATACCCCGCGCGCCGTCGCCGGCACACGCGCCATCCAAGCGGCGAACACCCTTTTTGCATTCACCCGACACTACCGCGAACTTATACATGCTACGACGACAAAGCGTTAGCGTGTTTCAGGAATAGGCACAGCGCCATCTATCGACAGCAACGGTATTTTTTGTAATTAACATTTTACATGTATTTGCTACAAGTATACTATCAAGCTATCAGCTATATAACAGTCAATTAGGAACCATATAGTAAACAGCTACAATATTACAAGATTAAATTTTTAATATGTATTGTTTCGTCTTTGCACTTTATTTTTAATGAACTTAAAAACTGTCATCTTATGTATAATTAGCCCCTTAGGGGATAAATGTTTACAAATATGAGGCTACCTATTTATTAATTATAAAATATGCATGGAAATTTTTAAATTCCATTAATTTAAAGAAAACATAATCTGACACTCAATCAATGTTAGGGTTACATTATGTTGAAGATTAGATAAGAATTAATTTTCATTAATATTAATATCCCATACAGATAAAAAATCAGATATAACTGATTCACTTATAATGGGAAATTATACTAGCACTTGCCATGTGAACTAGTAGCTGTTTTTTTCTTACTGCCCTTCTCCCTCCTTTTAAGAGAGAACCCAACTGTGGTGAAAGATGCCACTGAGTCCTCCTGGGTGAACTGTGGTAACCTCATGAATATCAACTGTGTCATGTCTCGAAGGCACTGTTCAGCGTTGCGCCGGAGAAGTTCTAAAACACAAGCATTAAAAAAGTTATTATAACCTTTAAAACAAATTTGATGTATCAAATGGTAAGAACAAAAGTGCATATTAGGTCCAATACGAATTTTGCATTTTGTGAAAATAAGAAATAAAAACTGTATTTGCATTTTGAGGACTTTCTTAAAGCTCACGCTTATGAAAGGTATGTAACAGTTTTTTCAATCCTTTTCTAGTATAAAATTTGCTAGACTATGTTATTGAGAGTAGTTTAAACTACAGTCGTGTTAAACATTGGGCAAATATTTTGTGCCAAATATATTGCTAAAAACACAACTATATTTATGTATTCAAGTATATGTAACTAAAAGGCTATCCGTGAATCTAAAATGATTAGCCTAGAAATAGGCATTCTTCTATGTATTTTGTATTTGTTATGAACAATTTCACAATTCAGTTAGCATAGTACTTCAAAATAATAAAACCATTAGTAGTTTTCCCTGATGTCTGAAACATGGATAGTGCACAAAAAGGAGTACAACTTAATTAAAATAAAATAAAATCACCAAAAAATTCAAATAAGTTTTCTTTATGTTTCTCTCAACAGTAGAATCTGTAGTCAAATCTTTCAATGATTAAATAATTTTAGGTTTCTAGTAAAGAGTATACAAGGTAATACAAATTAATTTCACAATAAAAATATTAGTGTATTATTGTAGCCTTATGATCATAAAGTAATAATTGTAAAGATTATTTTAGCATACCTGTCAGCCTTGTTTCAAAGCATATGCGGAAACAGCTGAGCATAATCTCACACACACTCTCGTCTGTGAGCATAGCACCTTCAGGGCTCAACATGAGTGTTCGAAGTACCTTATGAAAAAAAACATCATTTATATTGCTATTCTTTTAAATAATTTTATTACACACACATCTATTCTGCTGAGATGTGAATTTGAAACCCTCCAAGTGATAGGACAATATTGATAATAAATTATACTAATTCTGGTTATGTAATATTGAACTGAAAGTAATGAATTCTCATTACTTTCTTACATTAAATTTGCAAAAATGTAAGTGTCAAAAGCTATTGAATTACAAATTAACTTGCAAAAATCATATTGCATTTCTACAAAGTACAAAACTTATTGAATAAACAAATATTTACCTGTAATATTTTCATGAGGACAACTCCATCTGAAGAATGGTCAGTGCCCACAAACCTCGCATGTGTCACAGCATCCGCTATATCTTCAACTGTTGCCGGCACACTTGGATGTGTGGGGTCTGAAAATATGTTTTTGCTATTGAATATCACATTATTTTATTGGACAGTTTAGTCTACTGGATTTTAGGGTAGTCATTTCTCCACTGTTTGTAAAATTATAAGTTTATGGCAGACCAATAAATAATTTTATCAGTACTTGTAGTCGTTGAGAAAAATGCATTTTTTTGTTTTAGTTCCTTAATATATAGTGAAAAATTTTATTGTCACTGAACATCATGAGTAAAGCAACAATAATTTACATTACATTATGTAGTGTAAATGAGTGCTAATTTTGTTGACATGGAAAAAATATTCATTTCCATTGAATAGTTTTTCCATTCTTACACAGATTAATTGAAGTCTGAACATAACAGCATACCTATTAGGCCATATGACAGGAACTTGTGTATAGCTGATAAAGCCAGGCTGGTCACTGGACCCGTGGTGTCCTTGCTTCTAATTACTTCCAAGAACGGGCTCAAGTATGTGGCTGGGTCCAGCAGACGTAAATCATCCACTTGGTTGAGGATTATCTTCAGGTCCTGCAAGGTTCTCATCAGGACATCATATTCCTCATTAGGGAAAGAGTGTGAGCCCCACCGTGTGCTCCGGCGCATCGCCGTGACGAGCATGGCCATCTCCCCTTGGACAACGAATATTCCATTCCCTGGGAGCGACATAATGGCAAATTTTCCAACTAAAACCTCGTATCACTATCAATAACTTCGCGTGTCGATATATCAGCTCTGTATTAAAACTACATATTTGAACTACTCTCGGCTCACTTGGCGCGCCAATTAGGTGGTTTACGTATAAAATTTTAACGCAATCAATATAAATACACAACTTGATTAAATCCCATCAACCACGGTCATGTTGACGTTTCAAATTTTTATCTCAGCTATTCTCCACCAGATGGCGTGTTACAGACATAGATTCTAGGGTTTTGTCCAATAACGATTCGTTTACGGTTTAACGATTTCTAATTGATAAGCTGATTTTAATGAATAGAAATCTTTATTTTCATTTCTTAATATTGGTAACATTGTAAAGTAGCAAAGATGTCTGACGACCGTGGTTTACGTTTCTGACAAAATTTTAGATAATTTGGTGATTCAGTTATCGTGACGATTTTAGTTATAAAAAATTGCTGGCGCATGTAACTGTAAGTTTGATAATGATGAATTTGCATTAGTTCTGTATTATTACGACTGTAATTCGAGGATATCTTAGTGAATGTGCGTTGTCACGCGTGCCATTGCTATCGACACAGATTTGTCAATTTGTTCTTTTTGTGTTCCTATGGTTATTATTAAAGAGTGTATCTGATTACGTTGCAGGCGGTCCGCTGC
Organism: Cecropterus toxeus; assembly: GCA_018249875.1. Lineage (NCBI taxonomy): Eukaryota > Metazoa > Arthropoda > Insecta > Lepidoptera > Hesperiidae > Cecropterus > Cecropterus toxeus. The sequence goes on along the minus strand of DWNE01001946.1, from coordinate 11,562 downwards.
CCGATTTAACGCGACAATGGTTAAGAAAAAGAGACAGAGCGACCCTAGCGAGAACGGGGACGAGTCCACGGAATCTTGCGACGAAACCGTGAAGTCCGCATGCCCTCACGTCGCGAAAGCCGTCGATCTCACGAAGCTGAAAAAGGCTCTGAAGACGGGCGGCTTCGAGAAGGAGTGCTCGGAATGCAAAAAGAGCCCCAAAACGGAAGTGGAAGATCCTAATTTCGAGGAGGATCTGTCTTTATGGATGTGCTTGCGCTGTGGTACGCAATTATGTGGCCGAGCACGTAATAAGCACGCCCTGAACCATTTCAACACCCCCCACTCTGATTGCCATGCCCTCACAGCCAACACCACCACTTGGGGTATATACTGTTACTACTGCAACAATGAAGTAACAGCATCTAGTGCAAAGAAATTGCATGAGTGCATAGAGTACCTCAAGAAGCAGGCCAATGGCAACCCTAGGCTTCCACCGATCGAACTCTTCTATGATGCAAAAGCAGCCAACAGTTTAGATGATCCAAATATAACGGAGACAATAATCAAAACAGAGTTAAAAGGAAAGGACAAGGCAATGGCAATCAGTTTGCCGAGGGTCAGAGGTCTGACTAATTTAGGGAACACGTGCTTTTTTAATTCTGTTATACAATGTTTGGTCCAAACTCCATATTTGTTAAATGTCTTGCAAGAGATGGCTTTGCCGGGTGAGAGGTTTACCTTGCCTGGTGGCAAACTGAAGCTGAAACTGGAACAGAATGACGAGGAGGCCAAAGAGGTAGATTTACCACCGATTGCTGGACAATTAGGAGAATGGGGCACTTTGACAAGGATATTAGCTGAAACTTTAGCAGAGTTGCAAGCAGGTATGTTATTTATTTTGTATAAGCAAGGTATCTTTTCAAATAATCGAAGTATAAAGGTGTGAATAAATAAAGCAAAGTAATTCTATTGATTTGGACATGTTAATGTATTTGAATATTGAAGATTTATTCCATTTTAATGAATTACTTCATACTCATTCAGTAAAATAACAATTGAATCATATTACTTGTCATAGTCTTCTTTATAGTAACAAAAATGAGTGCAATATTTACATTAATTATCTATCTTGTTATACAATACATTAAAATGTTTTTACATAATTTATTTTTATAGATAACATTGGTCAATGTTTATACAAAAAGAATATATAAACAATAAACTTATAAAGTTATTGTGACTTTATAACAAATGACTAAACTGAAGACAAAGGAAGTAGTTACACAAGGTTACAAGGCAAACTGCATAAGTATTGCTACAACTAATTATCAGAATGAGTAGTTTTAGTTCACCTACATTCAGGATAAGCTATAAATAACGATGTTCTACTTTCTCATGCCAATTCTTTGGAAAGTGAAAACTGTTTGGTATTGGTGATGTACATTTCATTGTTTTGTTCTATAACATTTTTGATGTATTATTTCTTGCATTGAGTGTGATATCTCAAGGTTGAATTTGTATTAAAGAGTCCAATGTTGAATTTAAATGCAATTCATGTGTTTGTATTTGTAATGTTTGTTATAAAACAATTGTAATGTAGTACTAAAATAGTTAATATAGGACTGATATCCACAGGAGGTGGATTATAGTTAAGAATGGTTAAACTGACATTGAAGTTTATGAATATATGATTTTGTTTATTATTTAAGTAACATTAATATAAGGTGAACAATTAGCCAATTGGACATTCAATTTTAGAAAATAATAAATAATAAGTAGTACACAGAATTAAATGTTGAGATATCTCTTTGAAATTGGGAAAGACAAAATATTCCATTGCTGCACATTATTGAAAAAGTAGAGATAAGAACTGAATAATCCATGAGTACTTATTAAGTACTACTTAATAATACAGAAATTGAATGAATGCATTTGATTATCTATCTATCTGTCTATACTTATAAAACATTTGTCCTGGCTGATAGATTTATCATAGCAGATCTCTAACCTACCGAGCCCAAAAACATGAGATTGGGACTGTAGATTTTATTCATGACATTCAGGCATAATCGTTGTTTGTGGTTTACCCCCAAGGAAATTAAATGGATGTTGAAAGTTGATTTGAAACTTTACCAATTTTGTAGCAATTGCAACAAAATATTTATATTTGACTTTCTAATTACATCTATAACATTGTTTCGTCATTTTTTGAAAATCACTAACCACTGGCCATGGAGACACCAGTGCCTTATTTTTTAAATGATTTGACACATATGCATCATAACCATATGATGATGACAATACCATGTTGTGTCCTACCTATTCTTAGCATAGGAAAGTCTGGGGTATGTGCTAGTGTTTACCAACTATTGTTGTTGTCATTTAAAACTGCTGAATTTCCAGACAATTGTGAAGATTTACAACCAATTTTTTTCAGTGAATCATATGACTAGTTGTTTATTATTTGCAAGAGCTGCAAAATTATCAAAACTACTATTTGCATGTCATTTCATGATAAATTCATTTCAGGAGAAGGTGGGGTGTACACACCAAGGAAGCTTCTCTCTGCGTTAGTGAACAAACTGCCACAGTTTGGAGGTGGAGACCAGCATGACTCCCATGAACTCTTGCGGCATTTGCTCGAAGCTGTCAGGTAAACCCCGTTGGTATTTATTTTATTAGATTCATGTTAAGAATCTCTGAACCAACTCAGTTGCTATATTGCTAATCAAAAATATTTTCGTAAAATAAGAAAAGGAGAAGTCTTATTTATTGTAGGAAGAATCAATATAGAGTTCTTATATGTAATTTACTACAAAACCAACCTGAACGTTGAACTTTATTATTAAAATTAAAATTTATTATTTTTAATGACAATTATGAAAGGATTTACTTATTTTATATGAAAATGAAATTAACCATTTTATTTTCATGTAAAAAACCTTTTTGTATCCTTATCAAACCATTATCACTATTTACAAATTATGCAAAACTATTTTAAGGGTTACACAAAGATAATAACACTACCAGCATGAAACTTAAAAACATTATATAACGTTGTTATCACACATCTTTTATTAAGATATCATTTATTTGAGCTTGACCTTTATGATTATTTTAAACATAATACTATGTATGTGTTAATTCGAAGGATTCAAGGAAGATAGATGTTATTCCGTTAAATAATGAACAAATACTAATTCATGTGACTACTTAAATATGAAAATGTACCATTATGTTTAAAGTAATATTAAAGGAAAATTTTAATTAACTAGATTTGTTAGCTACTCCACTTTAAATAAAAAAATACTCATTTATAAAATTCCACAATTCCAGGTCAGAGGATCTGCGTCGCTACCAGTCTGTGATCCTTCAGAGCCTCGGCATGAGCTCCAAAGTGGACCCCGCGAAGGTTGACGGCGAAGTTAAGCAGAAGGTCAAATTCTATGGACAGCAAGCTTCAGATACAATGTTGAGGCCAGAGCAGGTAAATTGTTTGAACTTTGTATTGTTATATCTATATTTGCAATGAAGGTGTAAAAATTTAGAGGTGTTTAAAACGTGTTTCATTAATAAAATATTGATTTAATTCCCACACAAGTAATATATATTAAGATTTTAAATATTAGGGTTAAACATTGATGCAAATATATATGCTATGTAATAAATATTACTACATATAGAAACATATTATATGATATCAGCCTAATATAAATGTTAGATAAATTAGTTTGTTTTAATATGTAACAGATACACGCAATATGCGATTCATTTCTTGCTGATATTTCATGGTCACGCCGAAACTGCGGTAGCGGGGAGAAACCAGTGTCAAGCACTAGTGTTAGATAAATTTATCTATCCTATGTCCAGATCGTTTTCCTTTTATGTTTTCATTAACTGCATCCTTAAGCACCTAACTTTGTATTGTATTTTATTTACAAAAAACTTATTTTTCTTAAATTGTAATTACCACTATATTCATAAATTTATTTAAGTAAAATTATGAATGACATTACCTATATGTTATTTCAGGTGTTCCGTGGGTTTCTCGTGTCTACCCTAGAGTGCCAGGAATGCTTCCATCAGTCTGACCGCGTGGAATATTTCCTAGACCTGTCGCTGCCCGTGGCCGCGTGTCGTCCACAACCTCCCGCGGTTGTCCGTAGGAAAACACCCAACGGTAAGACCCATTCATTAACTTTGGCTAACAATCTCACAGCATAAATGTCGTAGGCCCAGTGCATATATACAATTGCTGTATTTATCAAATAGTTTAGTCGACTAGTGTACTAGTACGATATCATGACAATTGAACGTCGACTAGCGTTAGAGCTTGTATAGTGGATCCAGTCGTTATCTATTTTATGTACAAGTTTTCTAGTTAGACAGACCTATTGTCCGGTCACCTCCAAATAGTCGCGAATCGATTGTTTGTCGAGGCAATATGTATTGAACCGTCGGTCGATAGTTGTACGATTATTTATATAAACGCGCTCAGTTTTTTTTTCACATGCGGTCATATGCAGATTCAGTTCCATACTTTAATATGCTACTAAATCGTTGTTCAACTAAATACTGTATGTTTGCGCTAGGCCTAGACTACTTTGGCTATAGATATAATAAAATGTCTAAATTGGCAGATGTAAGGAAAACTATCAGAAAAGAAATAGTCTAATGTACATATAAATTGTGGATATTACTGCCAGGCACTTTTTTCTATGATTGATGCTATAGCGTTTAAATGTCGCGGTTGGTGTAGATGATCCTTTAATATTGTACATGGTTTCCTATTACCAAAATTCTGCAAAGTATGTATTGTATTATAAGTACAGGACTTGAATTCATTTTTTTTTTCATTTGTTTTCATTTTAAGCTATTTTTTCACGTTTGTTTTCCGCATTTGTTTTTATGTGTGTTTTTGCGACCCTTTTTTATTTGTGTTGATATTATGTGAGTAAATGATAATGACAAGATACTTGCGACAAAAATAAACATTGATATAATGCATTCTACATGTGTTGTAAACAACATTACTTTTTGGGAATATTGCCAATTGAATTGGATACATGGATGTTATCCAATTACATTTTATTCTTTGAAGGATTAATAATTTAGACACATTATATGCCTATTTATTGGTATTTAGTACGAACAATGTTGTGACTAATTTCAAACATTTAGCATCAAATATTCAAATGCTAAAACATGAATACCTGCAACATACAATTATTTGATTTTTGAATTATCATTAATATTTACCAACATAGTAGTTTAATGCTAACTTGTTTTACCCAAATGCTAATATATTAAAGATTTCTCTCACTAAGCCTTTGGGTAAGAGCACTAAGGCGCAAAAACTGATTGGACAACAATATTTCAGAAGAGAATTCGTACAATTCGGTTGAAGACAACAAACCGTCTAAACATCAGCTGAAGAAAGAACGAATGGCTGCGAAAAAGGCGGCGCGCAAAAATAAAGGTGGTACTTTGCACGATTAACTTAGGAAAAGATAATTTTGCACCCATGCTTAGTATGCTTTCAGTTTTTTTGTTTTTTCCTTTTTGTTGTAAACTACATAACAGCTAATACATAGGCAGTTGCAAAACTCCTTCAAAATCGATAGAATTCAACATTGATCATACTGAATGAGATGATAATATGTAACAATTATTATTTCAGGTACCAGCCCGAAAGATAAATGCGGGGAGACCAACGGTGCTAAAGAAGACGGCAAATCGTCTTCTGAACAATCTGATGCTGATGTGGAGGACAATTTGGAGGATGTCCCCCGGCCGCCCGACCTGGCAAGCCAGCCCGTGGCCCACACCGCCGCCAACTTCGCCGCCTATCACATGGAATCAGGCTACAACTCGGAGAAAGTCATTAGCTCGGATTCCATACGCACCAGTCCGGTGGATTTGGACAAAGAGAAGACCGATAATACTCCGGAATCTACCGACAAGGACAAAGTAGAATTCGAAGACACCGCGGCCTCAGCAGTCCCGCTCGATTACAAGCCGCTCATATCCCTCGAGAACTTATCAAACCCTGACTCTGGTGTGGCGAGTCCGGAAGCTACTAAACACAATTCGACAGAGACAGTTGACAATGTTGACTCTCCTATCAATGGCAAGGAATTAGGTAGTCATAGCTCACTCTCGAGCGAAATAAACTTAGACCTATCTAGTCCGCAACACAGTAAATTATCGCCATACAAGAATGATGACGCTAGGCCGGTTTCGAGGATATCCTTCGCTCCGGAATACACCAATGATATTGGTTCGCGCGATCTTGGAGCATCTGGATCCAAAGACATCCTCGTTAACTCCGAATACAATCATCATGGATCGCAGGACTCCTTATATAACGATATGAACAATCATCACGATGTTACAAATAAGTTGGACAAGTTGAAACTCGACATGGCCGAAGTGAAAACTAAGCCTACTTATCCCTCGCCTGTGGGACCGGACAGCCCGCCTGAGCCCGGCCCGCTGGAGTCTCCGCCCTCAGTGCCGCGGCCGAAGATATACAACATTGACGCTGAAAAACACGTCCCTCGGGATATCCTGTCGTTCTCGCGCCAAAGTCCGCTGTCTCCGCGATATGTTTGCGACGATGACGAATGCAGCGTCCAGTCCTGTCTGAGTCAGTTCACCGCTCTCGAGCTGCTCACGGGTAACAACAAGGTCGGCTGCGAGACGTGCACTGAACGGATCAACGGAAAAGACGGGAAGACCGTATACACTAATGCGACGAAGCGTTTCCTCGTATCGAGCCCGCCGGCCATCCTCATCCTGCACTTGAAGCGCTTCCAGATCGGACCCCGCTGCATGTTCCGCAAGATGTCGAAGCACGTAGACTTCCCGACAGTCTTGGACCTGGCGCCGTTCTGCGCGATGGACAAGCTGAAGAAGGTGTCGAACGTGTCGCGCGGGCAGACCGAGCTGCTGTACTCGCTGTACGGCGTGGTGGAGCACTCGGGGGGCATGCACGGCGGGCACTACGTGGCGTACGTGAAGGTCCGCGCGGGGGACAGCCGGCGCAGCTTCCTGCCGCGCGGGGCCAACCGGCCGGCCGCCACGCCCCCCGGCGCGGGCGACGCGGCGGACTCGGACTCCGAGCTGTCCGGGTACGAGTCGGGCGAGGGCGCGGCCCCCGAGGCGCCGCCAGGCAAGTGGTACTACGTGTCGGACAGCATGGTGTCGGAGGTGAGCGAGGAGAAGGTGCTCCGCGCGCAGGCGTACCTCCTGTTCTACGAGCGGATCCTATAGAGGCCGCGATTCCGCGTGTCCGAGCGGCATTTAAGCGGAAGACTGATGCGCGGAGACGGACGCTCGCGGCGTCGTAAATTTTTTACCGAATGCGCTGTAAATAGCTTGCGAGTTTCGGCCTGTTTGGTTTCGACCGCCGTGTTGTACCTCACGTTGGCCGCCCTTCGGAGATCCTTTCGCCGTTTGTAAATTGACTATTTATAGATATCCCCCTCGCCGTGAAGTGTTCCGGTGGAATCGTGGCTCTTTTTACTTTGGTGCCGATTACTGAAAGCTGTGTCGTAGTGTTCTTAGACTAATGTAATTCTCTCGATAATTTTTATTTATTGCTTCACGTAGTAATCGTTTCGGCTTGTTTATTATATTTTACGATCAGGAATCGTGTAGCGAGTGTCGAGGTCTTGGACGGTCTCTATGATGTCATATGGGCGCTGTATCGTCGGCCGTATATCAGTGTATCTTTACATATACAATATTATAGTGATATGAAACAGGTATACAAGCATTATATATCGCAAAGTATTTTCTCATATTTAAATATTCTCGAATGTTGTCGTCGGGAAATCGTATAACGTTTTGTAGGAATATAAATCAGTTGTGCCGTAACTTGGGCTACATGTTTAATGTTACAACGATTATTGTTATACTGTCAGTTTCATTTTAATCCTCCACGTTTACTTGTTGTGAGTACTACTACATTGTGAAATCTATTTGAAGATTGTTACGTAATAAATTAAACTCGAGCTTTTAGTCCAATAAATTATCATGTGAATTGTTTTTTAACAAGCAATTGAATGTTAAATATTTCTTTTTATACGTAATGTTTAACGTCCTTTTATTTTTTTAACTGTTCAAATGTTTTAATTCAATGGCATAGTCTTCCATTCAGTGTCAATTTAATGTTAATTTTGTGTATAAATAAAATTACGGAATGATTATTTTAATGGTATTTCTCAAAAATAAAATGAAAGAATCATGTAAACGCGTATTCACGAAATGGCCTGCTCATAAAAGACAAAAGCACATGCGTACAAGACATGCATATGCATACAAAAGACAACGCATTTGTCTTATTTATCAACAAATTATGGCCTATAATTACCAACCGACAATGTTGTGATTTTTCTTCGCGACAAATAATGCCATGCGATTAACATCGCATAAACTTGTCTTTAACGATGGATATAATAAATAGATTGTGATGTCCATTTGAACCGATCTCCCTTTGTCTTAGATGAAGTTAGGCTTAAAAGATTAAGATCTTGAAGATATTACTAGGGTTGTAACGAATACTAGCATTAGCAATAAACAATCTGCAACTCCAATATTTGCATAATAGGCTTGTATTAGTAACGTTTACGAGAACGTTCTGACGTAGTCTGATTTTCATTTGGATAATTCCAAATCTGAATCTTTGCCATGTTCGTGGATTCATAAATTCTTTAAAACTTGAAGATATGCTATCGCTCCTTTGTAAATTCGCTACAACCCTATATTGTAAGTACATTATTCTAAATAAAGTGAAACGAAATAAAGTTCCTCGAGTAGAGTTCTTGAATTTGACCCCATAATTACTAAAAATATATTCGCACATTTCCCTATTGTGAATATTCAGTGTAATAAATATTAATTTGATTATTGATTCTGTTATGTTAGGACTGATCAAAGGCGTTATACACTAAGGAATATTGATCCTGATTGAAAATAGTGACAGTTACGATTGCCTTGCAAAATTGCCGTTTCAATTATTTATTAATGATTAGGACTTCTTGGGGACTCGTCAAGTTTTAGTCACTTCACTCATTGTCCTCAAAAATCTCTAAAAATAAAGGAATATAGTAATTCATTTCTAGTGTCCGACCGAAACTTCGGCTTCGGCCAAAATGGGCCGAGTTTTAACCAATGCCGAAGGCTAGAAGTTAGCCTTCGCCAAGCGCCTAAATTAAACGAACTACATATAATAAATACATTAACCGCCATGAGGAAGGTACAGGGCAAGGGCAAGCGAAAACTTCATTGGGCTTGCATCGCCAATTGTGTATGAAATTTACATAATTCGAACTGTTATAGTTTAAGAAAAGTAGCTAAGTCTGTAATCAGCTCTAGAAATGTTTTATATCCAATGAACATAGATCTAATTATACAAAAGCTTCAATAAAAATCGTTAAAAAATCATTTTTCGCCAAATTAGAACTGAATTTCTTCGGCTTCGACTCCTGCCAATAATTAATCTATCCACGGTCGGACACTATTTATTTCTTTTTCTACGATATCAGGCTACTTCCCAATAATAACGTAGTGTCAAGGCGATGCAATAATTTTAAAACGATTGAAACGTTAAGTTTTAACATTATATAATGATTTGAAGTTGAGTGCTCAATTTATTTAATGCTGTGTCCGTGTGCGACTAATTGCGTTGAACTAAGAGGCTTAATGTAACACTAGTTTTGAACCACGAATACTTAAGGAATGTCCCTTAGGGCTTTTATCCTGTCACGCGGATATGATCCCGCACGCACGCTACTTGGATTCTATCACGTCATAGATACGTTTCCTGTCACGCGTTTCATTCCCACGTCGAATCGTGAAACGACTGCTACGAGTTGATTCACGCGTGTTGGGAAACTTACGGGCGTACATCCGCATGAAAGGAAAAAGGCCTGAATGTTCACTTTTATACATTTGTATTTTATAATAATCGGACAAAACGGTTTTGTAATTGAAAACTTTCTCGTTGTCGAAAATTTGTCGTTGTATTACTTATACATTGTACTTTTTAATTATTTAATGATGTTATTTGCAACATTGTAATGTGTTATTCGAGATAATTTGAACTGTTGATAAATTTACTACATGTTGTAGTAACCTAAAGACTAATATTATATAAATTTGTTTCTCGATATCTGTCACTGTCAAAATTTGTTTATATTAAATTTAATGATAAAAATCAGAATACTGAGTTATTTTTTACGTAGTTCAACTTAAACTGGTTAATTCAAACTGTTCAACTCATTAAATGCATCGTTTTTATTATTCAATCCTATTAACAGCGAAGTTCTCCGTCCGTGGCACTTTCACAAAATTATTGTAATCAAATTTAATGATTGTAAGAATTTTATTAGTCTTTAGGTTAGTTCATTTGTGCTTGCATGTTTTTCTTTTTACACGTCCTCAATAACACCTAGCTGGTGCTATGCGGAAATTATCTCAAATGTGTCAAAATTAGAGCCAAGCCCAGCAATACATCGATAAATCGACGATATGTGTAATGGTGAACCTTCACTTGGTGTACAGTAGCAGTATCATTTTTTGCCTAAATATTTGGCACGAATACGACGAACACGCCATCCACACATGGACTACCCTCCAGTCCATTTTGTCCATGTCTGCATTAAACATATCAACCGTACGTATTTTTATACCCGTATAGGAAATAATGATTCTTTTGACATACTTTAATGTCATTTAAAACGAATACTGCGTTATTCGTGCTTTGTTTGCTAATATGCAATGAAAATTACTTGTAATTCTTTATTTGTGAATATAGCACACATACGCCAAGTGAAACACCATAATACTTAACATAATATCACACAAAAGTGATATATTGTTCTTTTAACTCGTGTATATAATTTAGACTAACTGATTTATGTTTAAAATGTTTTAGTGTTACGATAAGCTTCTTGATGGTATATGTTATAATGTTTGCATTTGTCAGGACTGGTGTGTCGTATGCCGTTAGCTAGCTTGTGTTGATTATGTTATATGTATTTGATATTTTTTTGTATATTGAACCACACACATATTACTGTGTTATGAACAGGTGTATTTAAATTAAAATATAGTTGTAAAAGTCAATTGTTTTTCATTTTAACTAAATCTAATGCTTTTTTAACCAACTTCCAAAAAGGAGGAGGTTCTCAATTCGTCTGTATTTTTTTTAACTAGTTTGTTATAGTAATTTATACAGTTGATTTGTTTGTAGTGAAACTATTTTAGAATCGTTGATTCATTCCGAAAGCGGTTGCTGGCGCCTCAACTAGATGGCGCTGTAACCGTTTCTGAATCACGCTAACGATTTTACTTCGCAACTCAATAATAAGAGCTCAATTTGGTCACATGTATACTTAATTTATTTTTGAAAAAGCGTAAGTCTAGCCTTATGCTCAGAAATATTTTATTATTTACTTAAGTTTCACCACTGCCGCGTGTTAATTGCACACACACACATGGGCGTAGCCAAGGGGAGGGTTTTGGGGGTTCAAACTCCACCCGAAATGGTAAAATGTTAATATTCATGAAATT
>DWNE01001945.1:0-20227 GCA_018249875.1 Cecropterus toxeus | reverse complement strand
AGGTCTATTTTTAAAAGCTTTTCGTGCTCTACATTTTCAAAGTTACTCTAGGTCGTTGTAATTCATGGTTTACGTTATGATATTTGAGATGGGTAAAAAGTAGAATTGAAAACTTGGCACAACTTATTACATTAGTAAGGATAGAGTAGTAGGCAGAGAAGCGTAGAGAGGCAGAGTAGGCAACATGAAGGATTCATTATTGGACATCAGTCTTTTATAGTTTATGACGACCTGCGTATTTTACTACGACTTATCAATGCAAATTGCTGGAGAAGGTTTCAGGTTATTGACTTGTAACCAAGCATTGCTTTAAATTCGATATTTTTGGTAAGAGTAAATGGGACCTGATGCGAAATTTGCATTTCATGGAAATAACAAAAGTGCGTTCGCATTTTAGAGAGTTCATTTAACTGCGCGGTTCTTAAAGGGATGTAAAATCTATGTCTGTCCTGAAATCGTCAATTGTAATACACTAGACAATAGACTAGTATTTTCAAATTTTAAACTTAATTTTCTTAAAAAAATATTCGTTTTATTTTTACTGAGCGATATGTCTAGCTATAACGGTGTCACAGGATAGATAATTTAATGTGCCCTTAGAAGCACGGAAGCGCGTGACATTTAGCTACTAGCGGTCACCTAACAAACTCCCGACCGCGCCCGACATTGCTTAACTTTGTGGATGGGTCACGATCTGAAAGGCCGCGGGGCTATGCGCGCTACGGTAAAATACATTACTATCGAAATTTTAGGAAATAGCTTATGATTATATTTGCTAATATTATGACTATTACACAAAGTTGCCAGAAATACTCTAGCAGGTGGTAGAACCCTTTGTGGTAAGACGTCAGAGACTTGAACATTATTATTGTTATTATATACTACAATATATTACATATTATTACATTATATACTATTATATATTCCATATTATTATTTCTATTATATATTATCGAATAAATAAATAAATAAAATAACAAACGCTTAAACATAAACGCTTTCTATACACATAGCCGTAGAGTAGGATTTTTTCTGTGTCATGGGTGCTATGCACACAAAGACGAATACACACAATTCTAAACTCATCATTCAAATTCTGTCTGGCCGGGGATTGAACCCGGAACCCATTATGTGTCAGACCGGTATGGTAACCGCTCCGCTACGTGGGTCTTCAGAAGCAGCTTTACCAGGCATCACATCGCATCTAGAGGGCGAATTCTGCGGCGGCCTTATTGGTTACAATTCTATCTGGAGTTAATTATGTGTATTTGTGGGCGGCAGTAATCTAAACATTATTCTATCAGCAGGCTCATTTGCCAATTCATTGACGTAAAAATATGAAAGTGAACAAAGATGTTTACTAGTATATATTATATGGCCAGGTACTACACTGGCATGCCACGCAGTGCGTTGCGAATATGATCCTGGACCAGAGAGATATCGAAATGATGAATTTATATTTGTCTGCATTCGTCCTTGTGTATGTCAATATTTAGCGTGGTAATGAGTATAGAGTTTTATTAGTGATATCTTACAAATACTATAAGTGCAAAAGTTTGTAAAGATGTATTTGGGTTTTGTTATTTTTTCATGCAAAAGCTTCTGGTCGATTTCGCTGAAATTTTAACCCAGAAGCAGATTTTAACCTAGATTAACATATAGGATACCGTGGTATACATGAAGCGAACGTAGTCGCGGAAATAACCTAGTCTATACTTCTATACTAATATTATGAATCAGTAGAGTTTGTTTGGTTGTACGCGCTAATCTCAGGAACCACTATTTCGAATTGAAAAAATATTTTTGTGTTGAATAGTAAATTTATCGTAGAAGGCTATAGGTTACATCACGCTATGTTTGTTTATTTATTTTTCATAGATTGTTCTCTAATAAACGCGGGTGAAACTGCGTGGTACAGCTAGTATAACATAAAGTCTTCTTCATTAATTTCATGGTGAATAGGTTAACATACTAAACACGTGTGTCTTTAAATAGGTCACTCGAATGGTGAAACATATTGATTACGATATTTCGATGGTACACACTTATTTACTTCAGTGACGATTGCTATTTATAACACAATTAAAGTGGACGTTTTTCTGTATAGTGACATTAATTCAGTTTATATACCGTGTGAACTAGGTTTCTTGCAAGAAAGCGATGACAGCAAGTGTTTGTTATTCGTTCTGTTTGCAATATGTTACTCTTATTACTTTTAATTTGGGTGTCTTGCTTCCAATCTGCGTGCTTGTAAAGTAATTCTTAATGTTAATATTGGTATTGAGTTTCGCTGTACTCTATTTAAATGCTAATACTATTTATGTAACAAGCTTTTAACTTCTATTTAACTTTGGGGTTTGAATTTCCAAAAACCCTTTCTTATCGCTCATTTTCACCATAAAAGCAACTCCTGTACCAAATTTCAAGGTTCTAGATACCGTAGTTTCGGCTGTGCGTTGATATATAAGTCAGTGAGTTGGAATTGCCTTATATATATAGATATTTATCCAGCAATGAATATTTACGCTCCTTAGCTACATAATCAAATTTGAACATTACTTCCTCATGCCTTTCCGATTTCTAAGTACTAAGTAAATTCATGTTGTATATTTTAGGAAATCTCTACCTTTTGGAGCAATTATGTTTATCAAGAGTGCTTCAAATTCCGTAACCAAATTATATGCTCTTATAACGTGATGAAGACAAATTATTATTTTAAATCCCATCATGATCAAACAACGTTATCTGGACAGTGTTAAATGAACGCAAATTTGCGTCGTGCCCTCGTCAGTGTCAGCACAATTCACAGAGAGTTTGCCGCCTATCATGGTGAGAGGAATTTATAAAGAGGCTTAGCTGTTTTCGCAAACAGCCTTGATAGTTTTGAAGAACTAAGCCTCGATAAGCATTTTTTGGCCTCGTTTCGGTTTTTAGTTAGTGTTTTCGTTGCGAACGCAAAAACGAGTAAGCTTAACTTTGGATCTTAAGGATATTAAAACTTTCCAGTACTCTTCACCAATTAATTATCAAAATTGTTTTTGATAATTAATTGATAAAAGAGTGATGGTGTGACAAACATTGTGTCATAAGTATTATATTAAGTTAAGTATTATAGAAATTAAATGTTTCAATTATGATCACAAAATTTAGTGTAACGAATTTTGTGATCATAATTAAAATATCTATTATCCTGGACATGACATTTTGTATCAGATTTGAGTAGCAAACGAGCAATCTTTCTACCTGATGGTAAGTGGTTACTGCCGCCCATAGATCTGTCAGCGACTTCATACAGAACATAGGTCCTATTTGAAGTCGATCACTGATGCGTTGCAACTCTACCGAAACGCAAAAGCAGCCGCACGATAGAAGTACGTGTGGTGGTGGTACCCACCCGATGGAACTGTTGGTTTTACCTCTTGGCAAATAGACATACTATTATAATATTTTAAAATTACAAAAATATTCTTTGAAAATGATTTAACTGTTCAGTAGTAATAAGAACAAAGTAGAAATCTCTACTAATATAATAAAGCAGTAGAGTTTGTTTGGTTGAACGCGCTAATCTCAGGAACTACTAGGGTTCGAATTAAAAAAATATTTTTGTGTTGAATAGTTAATTTATCGAGAAAGGCTTCAGGCTATTCTGTTCTCTAATAAACGTGGGTGAAACTGCGTGGCACAGGTAGTATGAAGTAAAAGTAACAGCAATTATAATCTCCATGTGTTTTAATAAACAATAAACAATTTATAAGTAACGCTTACAATAAAACCACACAGACACGGTAAAAGAAACTAAATTTATGTGTTATTTCTGTTAGACTTAACGCATGTTGTTTATTAAAAATATTAACAGACTCAAGTCCAATTCTTCGAAGGCTCTACGCCGGTTCAGGTAAGTTTTTTGTCGTTCAAATCCAATTGCCACCTAATCAAATATTCCAAGTTGACTTGATGCATGTTAAAACATGTTTCGGTCCACCTGTTTAAAAAATAAGAGAACCAATAATATTTCGGTATCTCTTAAACATTAGAGTTTAGTTAAAAAACTCTATATAGAGATAAGCTATGTTTCAAGTATTTGTTATCTCTATAGTTTTTTATAACCGTAATTTAAAGTAGGTAATTCAGTGTTAGTCCGGTATATGTTTGTCGTGCGCATTTTTATGAAGATCTCAAACATTTTGTAGAGTTGTTAAATAAGTATTTTGTTTAAGTACCAAGATGTGTACGAAAACAAAATAATGGATAGGCAAATTAATATTTTAGTATAAATAAAAAGTTAAGAGTTGATTACTTTGAAAATAATATAGAATTAAATAAAAAAAAATATTACGATAATTATTAGTACTATGTTTCTATTGCTCTTATTATCATTACTAGGGTTTATTTAACTAATAAATTCTTATTTAACTACTTATAAGGGTCCATTGAGCATCTGCGTCAGAACATTAATTATAAGTTCTCATTACGTAAAGTATTATACCATTCCATCCACAATTATTTTTAAATGTGGTCGTACATTTATATTATGTTTATGTTCGCGTGTTGATTTGAATCGACACTTTGATAGAATATTAAATTACTTGACGCCAGTGTGTACGTACACAGAATTAATAAACAAAGAATATTAATAAATATTAGATTTGTACAAAGGAATAAAATAATTTAAATAACGATTACTGAAACTAATTCTACATATAATGTCTCTCGACTTTCAACTCTAAAACTCTACAATATGATCTAAAATAAGAATGTAGAGTTTAAGTTTAATAGTAGATGAACGGTTTCTAATTTTAATGTTATAACAAAACAAAATACCAATAAATGTAGTGATTTTGTTATTCCGTATGTCATTCGATACGTATCTCTGAATATAAGCGATACTTACTATTTTAGATATTTTTAATTAAATGGGTTTAATATTTTAAACAATAAAAACATTTAGTAGAATTAACAATCACATGTTTGGCTTTGTTACCAATAAAAAGCATTACCGGTTCATTTGCGACAAAACAGAACGAATTATGGTTACCATTAAACGTAAACAATGGTAAGACATGCTAAGCGGTAAGAGTGCTTTCTAATCTACATACATGAGTACGGTTGTCATCTCACCAGACCGGTTGTCCCTTCATGCCAGAGCGTTCCAAAGCCAACAGAGCTCGCAAGTGCATCGCTCCCTTCACCCAAGGGACACCATACAACTAAATCGAGTTTCACCGATCATCGTATTCAAGCACACCACATCCTTTGAATACAAATCACAAACTGACAGTTTATAAACTCCGGCCCACACGACTCACTCGCGCCGCGGTCTACGGACGACTGACTTGGAGTAACAGACGCCAACTATACCCATCTCACGGAAAATACGGGACGGCGTGCGATGTGTGGACGGCCTAAATAAACTCACAACACTCCGATACAAACTTTATTGTGCCGTACTAAAACTCACATTCGTGATCGTTTGACTTTACGGGTACGGTTCGTGCGTAGTCAAGCTCGCTAGATGCGGTGGAAAGTAGGTGCATTTCCCTGAGCTGGATGCTGTGCGCTCGTACCAGTATCGCGGTCACTGTCGCGTTTCGTGATTAAACAAACATACGTGCTTTGCATGCGAACATATTCTTCCGGTGCCAAAAGAATGTGCATAATTCATTAGTACAGAGTGACCTTCGAAATTGTCCAAACAATGGTGTTGGATGTTCTTTTTACCCGACAGCGTCAGAAGGAAGGTATTATTTTTCGAGCGTATGTATTTAGTTATGTATGTGTGTATATTTGTATGTATGTCAATTTCTTTGGCACGAGCTACAGCCAAAACGGCTTGACGGATTGTGACTTATCATTAACTTATCATTATTATCATTACAATCGTCTCAGTATGGTGTGACATAGGCTAACGAAACTAACTAACTAAAAACTAATATAAGCCTATTATAAGCCTAATATAAGCCTATTATTATAAACTACTAATAGTGATAAATTATTGGATGAAGTAGAAATTAAAATAAGCGCTTTGAGTAAACATTTTAAAGCTAAATTGTTAATTGCGTAAAAGCTCATTTCTAGGAAAACTCAAAAGTTCTTTACAAGTACTGCAAGTGAATTAATTGCAAACTATTAAGTTTATTAATGATGAATTGAGTGTTGGATAACGAATAACCTTGCGCGAGAGAGTAGCGCTGTTGGTTGTTGACTCAAGATAAAATATGAATCATAGATACTTTGTACAGGAAAACTTTTCAGATTCAGATTTTTTGCGAGAAAAACAAGTTATACGTATGTAGTGAAAAAGATGTGTTTCAGTATGGATGTCGTAGACACCCTGATCCATACTAATTTGTTGTTTTCGGTAAACAGGAAATGCTGCTGATGCTGGCATCAAACATCCCAAATAACGCTATTTATCTTTATTACTATGTATATTGTTACACTTACATACATTTACGATTTATATACATTTATAAACTATTGATAATTTACATCACTAATCCAATACTTTTTTCACTGAGTCAAAAGGACAGAAATGTTTCTAGCCATTTTTGTTTTTTAATTACATTTTTCGTAATCGTTCGGATATTTAGTCTTCCTTTTACTTAGAAAGTCTTGAGCCCACGATTTCTTCGTAGAAGACAGTAGAATAAATGTATTTACTCTACGATCAGTTGATGGAAAAACAGTACATTGTTTTGTTGATATCTCTAACTTTTTATAATAGTAATTAGCGGTCTGTGGCGGAAATTAGACCAAAAACGATATTTTTTCAACACTTATTGATAACACTTAAGCTCTAGTACCAACCAATAAAATACTGTCGGCTTCCTTCATTGCTTATGTATTATGTAGTGTTTATTTGGCATATAAGTACTATATCATATTACGCACGCAAGCTTCATGAAGTTAGAGTTGATGTAATATGATAATAGAGTGTCAACGCCCGTAAGTTAGGCAAATGTGATAACGGCATTCACGTAATTCAACTCTCTAACCCTTTTAGTTTAGGATAACTGTGTTGGCGAGTGGGATTGTAATGGAGTGAGCTAGCTTTGCATACATAGGTAGTGTTAAAATTGTTATAACTTTCGAAACAGTGGACGGGTTTTCATGAAATAAATCCTAAAGGTCTATAGATACGGTCTATAGATACATCTAATCTTTTGAATTAAATTAAATTGGTTTGGTTTGATGCTACTTCAAACATACAAATTACGGAAATTAACATTACTAATTTTAAGTCCTAAATATATTCTTGCAATTATATGCGATACACAGACGCCCGGAAGTTTCGATTTCACACAAAAAATAGCTTATAGGCATATAGCTAGGCTTTATAGCGTACATTGCGTTTGGATCACCTGCTTATTTATTAATTGTGGAGCACATGTGGTCATGTCAGACAAGTCAGTTCTGACATTTCATTACTGCGAAAGGGTTACCTACAATATTAATTTAATTTCTTACTGCGTAGTGGCTAAAGAAAGTTATTTTTGTGACCAATAAGCGTCAAACTACGTCGTATCGGAGGGCTTGTCAGGTTCAATTGAGGCCGTAATTCCGAGTAAAACGTGTCAAAATATTGATGGAGGATGGAAGTATAATTTTCAATTAATTTATATATCCTTATGATAAAAATGAGAGCCGGTGTATATACTATATATAAATGTGCGTTGAAAATATTTATGTTTGCAATTTATTGACACAGACTTGGAATGAAATAGGGAAAAACATTCGTTCCCATCCGTTATTTTACCAATCATCGTGGCAGGTAGCATAAACAGTAACATATATTTTATGGTGAAGATTTTTATGTTATTCAGTTTGTTGAACCCCTCTAGATGGAGCACTTATCACATGAGAATGAGGAGACCAAAGGAAATTTACATTTATAGAAACAGCAAAATTGTGTTTGTATTTTGGGGAGATTCTTGGAACGTGGGATGTAACATTATTTTTTTCCATTTAATAGCATAAAATCGTCACATTTAAATTCGGTATTCTATGGACTACGTTATGATGAGTAGTTTCGAGTATTCAATTCAATTTGCCAAAATGAATAACTTGAACCTGTCGGTTTCAGACTATAAGGTACTGTTCGATATTACGCCATTAAACCAGATTAAATTTGTATTTGGAGAATATTATTGTGTTATTATATTCTAGATTCTACAATTTTGAAAGATCTCAGCAACAAATGTCTAAGAGCAGGATTTCTTTCTTCATGTAGAGTAATTGCTAGACACATTTATCATGTACAAAATGTTTTCTGAACGGGTCAATATGTATTAAATTACGGAACATGTGGGAAATATAATCAAGTCCTGGTGATACCATGTAATTGATGTAATTAAGAGTAAGAGGTGTCCGTTTCATGAGTAATAAACTTACGGAGTGTACGGTTTATTTATTTTATTTATTAGTAAGTAAGTAATTACTTACCAATAGATAGATATCTTGCATGTTTGCTACTTTCAATCTAATTTAAAAATCTATTTTTCTGTGGTTCTTATTTAAACACAAAGTGAGTATGTAAATGAGTTTCCACATAATACACAACTTGTGTGTGTGTCACACACAGAATAGAATCAAAATTCGTCAATTAAGCGTTTATCTATGCTTTACCAGGTGGCAGGTGGTAGACCCAGTGCAGTTCGACCGGGAAAGTACCACCGCCACACCTATTTCTAGCTTGAAGCAGGTGTGGTTGCCGGCTCACTTATATATGAGGCGATCATTTTAGTCTTTGGGATTAGCAACGCATCTGTGATCACATGTGACCACTTACCATCAGGTTGACTACATGCTTGTTTGCTACTTCATTCCGATAAAAAATATCTAGACGGGAAATCGAACCAGAGATCTTAGTGTGTCCGTCTGGCATAATAACCAGTAAACACTACCTACTAGAGCGTCGAATATAGGCATTAAGCTTCCAAGATTAAACATCGTCGAACGGAATATAAGAGCAAATAAATCAAGTGGGTTCAAAGCAAAAAGGAAAGTTGTTTGACAGCGACCAACCGGTCCACCGTCGATAGCTGATAGCTTGTGGATGCACCGTTTATGACCACTCTAGACGTGCTGTAATTAATTCATTAAAGTTGCTGGGGATCGGGATGACGATTTCTTATTTAAGTACAGTAATACCCCGAAGTTACGCGATAGGTGGGACTAAGTGATAACTGCGTAAGTCGAATTCGCGTAACTCGGGTAATACTTTAGTAGTAAGAAAATAGCAAATTAGAAAAAATGCTAATATTATTATTTGTATAGGAAATGAGTTTTTATGTCGAGTCTATTTTTTCCAACATTTGTGAATTGAAAATCGTGTAACCCCGGATTCGTGGAAGCCGGGGTAGAGTAAGTCGAGGTATCATTGTATTATAATATTTGACTATTATACTATTGACGAACCGCGTGGCGGAGCGGGAACCATCCCGGTCAGACACGTAGTGGGTCCCGGGTTTGATCCCCGGCTAGGCATCTGAATGATAAGTTTAGATTCTGTTCTGGGTTTGGGTGTTTGTGTGTTCGTCTTTTTGTGTGCGTGGTACTCACGATACAGGAGTAAAATTCCAGTGTAGGATTATTTATTATTATATTTATTATTATTAGTGTACGATTTTTCGCTCTATTTAAAGGGGTAAAGTACGTGTCATGCGGACCTATGTCAAGCATGATACGTTAAAGTAGGTTGAAAACATAATTATATGAAGATGTAAGAAATTTGCGTGTTACGTGGCAGGTATTCAAAACGGTACAAAGGCAAGGTTTGGTCCCCTGAGATTCCCTGCTCCCTAGAGACATGCTTTGATATAGGAACGAGACAAGATATTCAAAAGGAAGAAAGATATTACTAATATCAATAGATTTGTACTATTGTTCTGATGGCACGGAATAGAACAAGGCAGACTAATCGTGTTAAAAAATTACACGTTTGTTAAAAAAAAAAATACGTTGAACACGAACATCTCGTGCCTATAACGTTTATTTATATTTAAATTTTTAAGCACTTCCTTTAAATTAATCAAGTACAAATATTCAATTATTTAGTTTACGCAGCATAATGTTTTTTAAATAATTGTAATCAAAGGTTAGTTTACCTGACTGCGTCAGAAAGAGAGTAATGTTTTTCGAATGTATGCCAATATGTGCCGAAGAACATGAATATGTTCCTCGGCACGCTTTACAGGCAACACGATTTGACACACTATAAAGTTTATATTTTAATATAATTCATTGTATATACTACGACATTACATTACAGTAAATTTTTTCCCATTACATTTTAATAATAATTGATTAATCCACCCTGATTTTTATTTTTTCTACATAAAGTTTACTCATAGCTATATTTCAGAAGAACATCATTTTATTTTATAATTTTTATGTCTAGCCTGCTAAAATCACAAATTTTTACTTACGCATTACTCAATAAAAATGAATAATGAAGGAACGACATTAATCTTAACACGTAGGAGGAAAGCTATGTAATTTTCATAAATTATATCACCACGGTGCTAGTCTCAATTTTCGCATTTAAATTCAGTGAATAATTTTCAAAGTTCCTTTACCCCTCAAGAATAGTGCGGGCTTGTTGATGCTGTTACAATATTCATGCGGACGGAAATTGAAATTATTCATTCGATTAAACAAAATTGATTGAGATACAGACTACAGTACCATTGAATGCTAGACCCGTATGAGACATTTAAGTCAATGTACTCAGTGGTACAACATGCGGCCTAAAGGTAAATGTTTTTCAGTTTTTTATATGTAATTTGCTGTTTATGACAGTTGCTATTTATTTTAAATAATTATTAATTATTGTATTTTACGCATATTTAAAAATAAATTACATTAAAAGCTTTGAAATTTATGATAAACAACAATTAAATGACATTTCTGTAAATATTCTTTATTGCAAAAAATCTATTTTCAAGTACTTATATACAAAAACAAAACTTACCTCCATTATTGCGTAAAGAGTTTGTGATCTATGTTCGCCAAATTAAATCAGACACGTTTTTTTCTCAAATCTTAAAGCTTGAAATAATATATATAAAATATACGTAAGTTTTTCGTTACGTTAATAAAACATTATTTTTAATTGCGGAATAAGAGTAATATTTTCCACATTTTCTGCTACTGAGTGTATAAAATTTTATCCATATATGGTAATATAGGAAATTTAGTCTTAATATGTGGATTTTCATGGCACTTTTGATTTCGAAGTCACCTAAGCTGAATGAAATAGAGAGAAATGCAAACACTATGTTAAAAATAGAAAGTCTATTTTTCACACAAGGCCTCTGCTGCATAAATTATGAAGAGCTGTCCAAACTAACGCGAATATACAGCGACTTTTGGCTTTAGTCAGATCTAGCTTGCTTTAAATTAAAAACTATATTTCATCATTTAGGACTTTATTAATTTGTGCTTATTCAGTTTAAAAAAAATAAAACATAAATAAGGCACGTTTGACAATGAAAACCTATTAAGATTTACTAAAGGACTAAGCACTCAAACTAGCTCGAAAAAGCGTGAAATAATCGTAAAAATAGCAGTTTTAACGATATAACATGGGATTTTTTATGACAATTTTATTATATTATTTTAAGACCTACTGGTAGACATTCGTTCCTAACATCTTTTTGTGTATACAATGAGCAATACAGTATTTATATTTTATGTTTCTATGAAATGGTAGAAACTTTTATTGTTTACTACATACACATACATAACTTAATTTAATGTCATAACATTTTTCAATTCAGTTATTTGTATTTTCTATATAAAGATAAGACGGTAAACTTATTGTACGTAATGCTATAGCGTAATTTTAAAGTAATTTGTTGTAGTTTAATATGTATATTTAAATACTATGAGTTAAATCGGTGCCATACCATGATTTATGTCTATCGTCCAGATTGTTAGCACGCACTTAATATCCGCAGCGTGTTTGTGTAACAAACGTTGACGTTTTACGAACAGACTGCTACAGCCGTGCTTGTATGTATTATGCGAATGTTGAATAGTGGTGGGTAATATAGCTAAGTATAGCACACTATTTACACAAATAGCATGCCATACGAGTTCTCATAAAGATAGAAGTATTTATTTATTTATATATTTATTAACACAACAACAGCGTAACATGTAGAACATTAAAAAAATCTTGATATTGACATAGACCAGTATGCATGCCAATTACTGGCGTGTATATCAAGTTACCAAAAAAATTTAAAAAGGACGTGTTAGAGCGTATTATAATCACAATAACAAATTACCAAGAGGCAACAGTTATAAAATATTAACAATAAATTAGGATCACTTATAACTAAAATGAGAAGCGAGCTTCCATTTAACGGAAGGAACAGAGTCGTTAAAGACATCTAAGTTATAGTTTGTGGCGGATAATCGGTTGTATTCGAGTCGGTAAGTAATATAGTCAATATAACACTGGTAGTTTGTCCCCCGACCATCTGGGGGGCGGCCGTCTGCTCGTCAAGGGAACGACGCTGAAGTCCGAATCTCCCACTAAACAGTGGGAATGGTATAATATCTTTGCCATTTTTACATTATATTGCAATGTTCAATAAATATTGCATTATTATGTATAAATGTTAATGATCCGGGAGGTATTAAGTCTCCTTGAGAATTGCCCGGGTAAAGAGGGTACCCCTCGAGGCCCGAATATCCTTACCCAACCGCCCTTATGTGGACTTAACCGTAGCATACGAGAGTCCGGTAGGTAAGACATCCCCGATATGACGATGGTAGTTTGTCCGAAGTTGTCAATGTTAATACTGTTAATGGATGTTATAAGCCAAAAGGAGAGATAAGAAGAAAGGAAAGAAAAGAAAGATTGCCAATAAAAGCAATAAATATTTATTTGTCATGTCACCCAGTGTAAATTCCCTTAAATAGTATAGGAAATAACACGCTTTTTATAAAAAACTTAAATAGCTTTAAAATAACATGGTTTTTTACGCGACTGCGTCAAAAGGAGGGTAATGTCTTTCAAGCGTATGTATGTTTGTTTATATGTATGTCCATTTCTTTGGCACGCACTACAGCCCAAACGGCTTGACAGATTGTGATGTATGACATATCATTAGAACCGTCTCAGTTTGCAAAGTAACATAAGCTATCGACTTTTTTACTATCGTGATATCAAATGAAAGGGAAAAAGATGGGGTATCAAATGAAAGCTAGTAAATAGAAAATTCTAAAAATATACATATATTATAGTAGTTTTACTTGACTATTTTGTCGAAAACTCATAAAAGCGTTATATTAGATTAGCTGCGCCACGCGGTTTCACCCGCTACTACATAAGAAAGAACAAACACACATATATGCTATATAGCCTATAGCCTCCCTCAATAAATGTACTATTCAACGCAAAAAAAAATTACAATTCGTACCAGTAGTTCCTGAGATTAGCGCGTTCAACCAAACAAACTCTACTGCTTTATAATATTAGGATAGATATAATAATTATGAACAAAGACATCATTTTACGTAGTCGGGTTTTTTGGTTTACTATTTTTAACAATGTTACTAGTTAAAAAAAACATTTTAACGCTATTCATAGACTATTGTCCGCACAGTATACTTAACTTTCAGTAGGGATGTGACTTGGTTGAGCAAAAATCGCCTTTATATTAACACATTTTATATTTTAATCAAACAATCAATTTTCCAAAAATCGACGTTTATACAAAAAAATAATCGATTTTTAAAATCGTTTTTTTATTGGTTTTTATTATAAAGTTAGCCCCCAAATACTTTTTGTTCATTTAGTTGACCTTTTTTTTGAAAAAATCGTAAGTATAAATAAAAATAGATTAATTTAAAACCGATTACATTGTGGTCAACAAATAGATTTATAAAAATCGATTATTCGAAGAAAATAATTGGTTTATTAAATAATCGATTATTTTTTCACATCCCTAACTTTCGGTCTAATGCAGACATCTTCACACAAGCACGTGTCCGCCGGCACGGCGTCAACATGACAGTGAGTGGCCACAACGTGTATAACGTAAACATAAACACAGATAGGATAGGCGTGTGTTTGTATGCTCTGTGTATCGGAAAGGAATGCCCTAAATTTGAAGAACGGTCCTGTTACGTAGGGTCGTTCTTTAGATTTACGTACGTTTTGCTGCGTACGTTGGATATTTCTGGTTGAAAGCTTTTAATCTTGCTAGTCTTTTAGTCTAACGAAAATTGGTTGTAGCATTAAATTTTTATATAAAAAGATTAAAACTTTAAGGACTATTAAGGCGGTATTTTTACAGGGTTCCGTGCGGAGGATGAAACGCTTAATTTAGCTTTACGTCTGTGTGTCCGTCTTTTAAAATATTACTATACTACGAGTTAGGGAGGATGTGGATCTCTAAGAGCACGCAAAATTTCAATTGGCCGGTTTTTTTATCAGATTGAAGTAGCAAACGAGCATGCAGTCCACCTGACGGTATATGGTTACTGCCGCCCATAGACATCTGTAAGCAACTTCATATAGAACAGGGGGTCTATCTGAAGTCGATAATAGATGCGTTGCTACTCCTGAGGACTAAAACGGTCGCCTCATATATAGGTATGTGAGGCGGCAACCACACCCTTCCATCAAAACGCAAGAACTGCTTCATGCTTGAAATAGGTGTGGCGGTGGTTGGTACCACCGTGGTATAACCAGTGTAGTTAAACCGAGGTGGTCCTCGGTCGAACTACACTGGTTATACCACCTGGTAATATATAAGCGCCTACGAGTACAGAATATTGAGAGGTCATTGATTGCAAATACAAAAATACGTAAATTCATTAAATTACATACTTTAAAATCGATCGATGGAAACGATTTATGATAATGAGTATTTATGACTGAATTCTGTAAACTGACTTTCCGATTGTTTTGTGTATTCCGGGCGACAACCCGCTCGTGTATTATGGGTATAACAAACATATGTCTTCCATATTTATAATTAGATTGTGATTTAAAGTATACAGCATTATTTATTATTTGTGAAGAGATTTTAGGGGTATTCAGATTCTTTGAAATTATTTTAAGAAATCCCCGAATTATGCAGTTTTGGTTTTTGGTTTTGGTTTATTGAGGTTTGTAGACCTCCTAATGTACTTAGCAGAGATGTTATGCAGCTGCATAACCGACATCGTATCCGATATAAAAAACATTAATTTATATGTTTCAAGACAGGCTTTTTAGTTTAAATAAACAATATCTAAAATTGATTAGGTAGCTATAACAACAAAGTTGAATCAATCAATTTCGCGCTTGTTTAATGCAAAATGCAAAGCAAAAAGTCAATGGATCAAAATAAATTCCATATGTTTAGGTAATATTTTCTTACCTTATAATTTTGAGCAAAATAAGAGTTGCTATATAAAAATATTCCAAATTTAAGCTAAATTTAAAGCTTTAATTTCCAATATTTTTATAATATTTTTAAACCTTTTCATTTCTTTATTGGTAAAGAAATGTGACAAAAATGTACTCAAAGTTTTTCTGGTCGTTAACAAAGTTACTATTTTTGATATTTTAATGATACCATAGAATTTGTTCAAAATATATCAGATTAATTTAAATTTAAGGTATTTTTTAGTTAAATGCATGAAAAATATTATAATTATCATGTTGTATTTTGAGAAATATGGCACGTAACCGTACCGCTGTATAAATATTCGCTTTATCAGTTTCGTCCATATTGTCTGAGGCAAGTAAATTATTTATTTACTTATATTTTAAACACTTTTGCTTTCATTCAAAAGGTGCCTGTTAATTCCTACGCGCGCTTCGTTGGAAATGAATAGTCATCATTATAATTAGCCTCTTCAGAGTTAGGAGTATGTTTAAAATAAATTTTGTTCTGAAAATCACTGGTTTTAAGTTGAAAATGTTTTAAAATATTTGGTAATTAATTTTATATTTATGTTTTATTACCTATTGTACACGAGAAACGTTTAAAGAGAATTTCATATCATTTATAATATTACGAATATTTTTAGTTAGTGCTTAGTAGTAGTTTAAAAACTTTATAAATAGTATACAAATTTGTAACAATTATTATTAATTAATTTAAATCGTAATAGCTAAAATAGTAGCTAAAATCTTTATATTTTTCGATAACATAATAAAATACATAAACGTATTTCCCATACTTGAGAATTGATTTAGGGCTTATTATACATTTCTGTTTAAACAGAGAACGATTTAGGTACGATTATTTAGATTTAGCACGAGACAAGTGGTCGAGTGTTGAAAACGTACTCTAAAATATTCGGTCTTTGTGTGGAATCTGAGACAACTGGAACAAAACTGTTGAGTATGGATTTGGAGAATAAAGGAACATCGAAGATCTTGTACTTTATTCACCTCTAGATCGAACGAGTGACCAAAAGCGATTTTATTGTTAAACTAAAAGGTTTTTAGAATGGAGATGGAAATTATACTATAATCCCTGCCAAACACCCTTTACACCATGACAGGCAGTTTTATACAACTTATAAAGTAGAAACAGGTCTAGTGATGATACCACCGAATTCGAATCACAAACATATAATAGTTCTATGTGGTTCTACTATACTTTGAATTTTAATTTAATCTAAGAGTATAACGCTAAAGATAAATTTAAGTTAGATTTGATGATAAGTGTTCATTGTTTTTTTTTCACGCTTAAAGCACGCTTTCTTCACTCACACTAGGATTTTCTCCTGTGTCGTGGGTACCATGGACACACAAAGACGAATACACAAACACCCAGAATAGAAATCTAAACTCATCATTCATATTTCTGTCGGCCAGACAGAAATATGAATGATGAGTTTAGGAATTAAACCCGGGACCCACTGCGCGTCAGACCGGTATGGTGACCGCTCCGCCAAGCGGGTCGTCATCGATTCTAATGTTCATATTACATCAAATATATCTATGCATGCCCGTTTATTACTATCATCAAAGAAGAACACCGGGGAAGTACCACCGCTACACCTATTTCTAGCGTGAAGCAATTTTTGCGTTTCGGTGGAAGGGTGTGGTCGCCGGCTCACTTTTATATGAGGCGACCATCTCAGTCCTCGGGAGTAGCAACGCATCTATGGTAGACTTCATATAGAACCCCTGTTCTATATGAAGTTGCTTACAAATGACCATGGGCGGCAGTAACCACTTACCATAAGGCGGGCTGCTTGCTCGTTTGCTACTTCATATTTATAAAAAAAAGAAGAGAAACTTATCAACTATAAGTACAAGGATTGTAAGATACAAGAGTAATACAATTTACAAAATAGAACCAAATACGACTCATTTGAAATGCAAAATCTAATCCTGGAATCAAATTTCCTCGTCAGTTCTACTGAGAAATGTTGAACTAGATCTTATAGTAAATACCAACTCCCATAGCAAACTCGTGCATTATATTTAACCCTAATTTGATATATACATTCATTGAGATTAAAATTACCACAATCATCTTGCTACAACTTAACCTACAACGTTTTTACAAAAAAAAAAAAAAACTTTTGCGTCAGAAATGATCTGTTTTTGGACATGACCAATAGTTATCGTTAATAATCTAAAAGAGAGTCTAAAAATTCATTCGTACAGAGAAGTATTATTGAATTACGTCGATTTTGTTATTCTTATTCCTTATTTTATTAAAAGATGATTTAGTGCTCATTTAAATGTTAATAAATACATATAACTATATATTAAATTGACATAAGAAGTCACCCGGTTTTTATCCGAATTCTGTTGGTGACGGTGTAGTGCTGTCGTGTTGTCTTGGTGAAGCCCATTTCCGGGTCACATCTATTTCTATTTTTTTGCATAAAACAAATATATTTTCAGTTTTTTTTCATAGAAATGACCGTATGGTGCGTACACTCGGGAATAAGTGATTCGAGGAATATTGTTTCAATGTTGCTACTGTTGATCTCCAAATTTTAAGTGGAATCGGAAGAAAGATTTGTCGATGTGTAGATTAATCTTTAATTAGAAAAACTCACATACTGTATTAAATGTTACATTTGAGTGATTCTTAGGATCTTTACTTTGATTTGGGTGGAATAAAAACAAGATTAAACAAATAGAAAAGAACAATAATTTACAAGCAACTGTATCTATTTTTTCGATCGGATAAAGTAGTTTTCGTAGCTGAAACACGTATTTTCGAAAGAATGGAAAAAACAGTTAGATAGGAGAAATATCGCAGATATTTTCAGGCCCAAAGTACGCGATAAAGACTTCAATGTTGAGCAAGGCGGAAACGTCGCTACTTTTAGGTATGTTCCGAGGAAAATTTCAGCAGTAATGACGGGAAGTTTCCGGAGTAGGCCCTTGATGGATTTCAATGGACCCTTCGGTACTTGTTACATTGCTGATGTGGAAGCGAAAAACCAACAATATTCTCAGTAAAAAAGCTTGTTGACATTGTCATGTAAATATTTTGCTCTCTTCTGTTAATAGAGAACTTACCTGGCAAATATTATTTTACTTACACAATGATTAGATACGTTCGCGTTCGTGTTGTAAATATAGAATAGATATTAAGTGCATGAATATACAATTGATATTTTTCTGTCTAGGAATATCTTTGGTTTAAAAGATAATTTACATTTCGTTTATAGCCACATAATAGAATTTACTCCTGTGTCATGGGTGGCATGGACACACACAAAGACTCTTACACAAAAACCCAGATCCAGAGCAGGGATCTAAATTCATCGTTCTGACGGGGGGTTCGAACCCGGAAGCTAATGCGTCTTAAACCGGTAAAGTGACCGCTCTGGTACGCGAGTCCTGGGACAATTATAAGGAGCGAGTATTATAGAAATGATAAATTGTATAATATTACGGATATCGTCTATTTAAAGAACAAACGGCTTTGGAAAGTGTTATAAACATTCCCATAACATGACTCGGTCCAGTGGTGTCCTGTGTTTCTCCAAAATATTTTAAGAAACAACCTTATAACCAGTAAACTGAAGATTTTCTAGGTAACTTTTAAAGTTCCATATGAATTTTACATACATACTTTTTATTTTTAATAGTACGGCTTATATCAGTTTATCTACCATCGTGATCTACCTATACCCATTACAATATACCGATGACCATTCGCCAGTGATCTGACTAATAGCTCTTCCTTCGCGCTCGTCCGGAAAATTGCTACGCGCTTTAAATGACATTAATTTGCTTTTGAATCTTCATTTACATTAAAAATCGCAACGTGGTATTGGAGAGCATTTGGATAAAATATATGTAAAAGCGGTATAGATTTGTTTAATTGGAGTAAAAACTTTAAAATGTGTTTTGTCATCTCGTCAACCCGGGCACGGGTCTTCTCTCTAAGTGAGAGAGTTTTAGGCCATAGTCCACCGCGCTGGCCAAGTGCGAATTTCTAGACTTCACACACCTTCGAGAACTCTTTTTTTATTAGAACTCTCGGATGTGCAGGTTTCCTCACGATGTTTTCCTTCACCGTAAAGCACTGATAATTAAATTCCAATACGCACATAATTTTAGAAAAATCTGTGATGCGTGCCTGGGATTCGAACCCCAGATCCTCCATTGAGAGGCCGAGTTTCAACCATTAGGCTATCACTGCTGTTTTGTCATCTACTGCGTTTGAATACGGAATAAATTTTAGTTTTTGGGACTTTAAAATCAACTTTTAAAGAATAAAGTTATTTTGCAGCCAAAAGTAACACGCCAAACACCTGACAAGCTTATCATGAAGCAAAATTATCTTGATGAATACTGATAACGAATTTCTTGACAGCGTCTCATTATCAACGTTGTAGTTTATAACCCTTTATGTCACGCTGATTTTATGTAATATTTATGATAGTTAGTATAAAATTTTAATTATGTATATAAGTACGATGTTTAAAAATGTAATCACTTTTTCGAAGTTGACTTCGATCAAATATGTACTAGATTAAGCGTTGCATACAAAGAAGTGAAATTTCTTTAGAATCGTTGTAATTTGAAGTCAGTTAAATGAAAATGCTGTACGGCTCTATATCTATGTAGATGATGCTAGCCTTTCTGAATCACGCTAACGATTCTAATCTATTATAAGCTTGTATGAGTACAGGAGCTCAAGTTTATTATTTTAATATCTGAATTTGGGCTGCAGTCATAACCTGATCATTTTTTATTATTAATTATTATTAGCTTTCACTTCTGACCGCC
>DWNE01001944.1:0-20230 GCA_018249875.1 Cecropterus toxeus | reverse complement strand
AAGTGGTTACTGCCGCCCATGGACATTTGTAAGCAACTTCATATAGAACAGCGGTTCTATATGAAGTCGACCACAGAAGCGTTGCTACTTCCGAGGACTGAAATGGTCGCCTCACATAAATGTGAGTCAGCAACCACACCCTTCCACCGAAACGCAAGAACTCCTTCACGCTATAAATAGGTGTGGCGGTAGTACTTCCCCGATCGAACTACACTGGTTCTACCACCTGGCAAGTATATTTAATAGTAATCGATTTTCCAATTATGTTTCAACGGGTTCATACGAAGTTAGTTTTTCTGTAATTTTAATCACATTAAACTGACATAATTATTGATATCACGACTCTTTTGTTTCTGTTAACAACTGTAAATATATTTCTTTTTAATGAAGTTGGGCTGAAAGACGAGAAGCCAAGGCCGTAAAAACAATAATTTAAGAAATGACTCTTGTCCGGATCACAGATCTTTAATTTTGATAGGAACCATTGTATTTTATGAAACTTAGCCTATTTAAGGATATTGATCTTTAATCTCTATAAACCTGAGCCTTGCTCGAAATTGTATTTAGGAATGTACATTATCTCTGTTATAATTGTGATAAATCCATGTAGTCACAGATACTTTGTCGCGGCCGCGCCCAGCGCTTGAGATATATTATCTGTGGTACAGCACAGTGACTGTTATTTATGTTTCGAATCTTAACTTTGCGCTTGATACTACGCTTTGCAGATACAACTTTTATCTATTCTACGATATTTTAATAATGATGCCCATTTTGGTAGGTATCTGAAACTTTCGATAGCTTTTCGATATTGACACTTGGTGTCATTTTGTGCAAATCTTACGAAAAGCCAATTGTATGGGGCTGATTTTCAAAATTCACTCGGACAGTTTTGCCCAAACGCCCTGAAAGAATTATAACTTTTTAAACGATTTATAAATGGCTGTAGGTATATCCACAAACAAAATGTCAAAGTACTCTTCAACAATTGTATGGGATTATACAGAAAAAAGAAGAATTGGAAGGATTGAAATAAAAGTACGTTTTTTTTAAATTCTATGCGTGTACATAATATTATAATTACTATAAAAATCAACACATAACAAACTGAAAAAAATATTCCAAAGTCGTTTTACTTCAGCGAAATTTCATTTCCGAGCGCTAGATATAAATTCTCTGTAAGAAGGAGTCGGAGTTATTTATGTTCCTGATATTAAACTTCATGGTCTTAAAATGTGCTAAAAAGCCATCTAGTATGTACTAAAAGACAATATAAAGTGGTTTATATCAATTTTGTGTGAAATTCGCTTAATGCACAACTCAAAATGAATTGTAGAGAGCAATTTATGTGACATAAAAAATAATGCTCTAATTTTGTCATTCTTGTAATGACATCTCCATTTGGATGTTTTTTTTATCTGTATACTATTTAGATATGAAATTACTTCAAATTTATTATGATTAAAACGGGTTCCGTTCATTTTATGTGGGAATTTCTCATTCTTACTACTCTCGTCTGTTTTCCACCGCATGTATCGCGATGACAAATATGTATGTAATGTGATACAAAACAGACTATAATTATGTATATGTATCGTTATGATACATGGAGGAAACACTCAAAACACGTGCAACAGGGAACCCACTGCTCTTTAATATATCATGGCTTCGTATGCATAACCGTACAATTTAAAATTCATCCATTTAAGGTTGAAGATATAGTTTTATCTTTATTATTTCATTTTAGAATAGACAACTTAGTGCTCTTACTCCACTGTGGGAACGCTCTTTAATTTTAATTATTTCAACTCCAATCATTAAAAAACATTTTTAAATTTTACCTGGCTCTTATTTAAAATATATATTTTATGTGTCGTGTTATTATTTGTGCAAAGCAGCGATATGTATATATTATACAGATTACATAATATATGTTATAAAGATTATTCTTCAAGTTGTCCTTTCACTTTTACTCGTTCAATATTCACTTTCTCCTATTATTATAAAACATAAGGCAAACGGATATTGTAGAATTTCAGCTTTTAAAATAGTATTTCTCTTCTAAATAACTTTTTTAAATAAGACGTCTATTCCTTTTACCTGAACTCGTGCGAATTTCTCACGTTCTCGTTTCTCGTCGTCCAATTTGCACTGACAATGAGAGACAAGCCTTGCAATGTTCTAACTTTTGAACCAGGCGATGTTATGTTAACTCGGACAAGTACACATACATACAGCTCATAGTGTACGATACAATTTAAAAAAGTTGGTATTGTTTTAGAAAACCGAAACAAAATAGCGAGAGTGAAAGGAGATAATGAATACAGGTATATATTTTACGAATTTATAATGTTTATTGGAAGGTACTTGACTACATTTATAGACAGTAACGGAGTTCTTTAAAATTATACCGTACCAAACACAAACTTTTTAAAATCATACGTTTATATAGGATGGAGGCTCTGAAATAAAGTTTTTTTAGATCTAATTCAGTTATCATAAGCTACGCATATCAATAAAATATAAATGTAGATGATCGATACGGTCTATCGATTGTATTCTGTTCAGGGTTCAGTGTCTCAGTGTGCGTGAGTGTGTCTACTTGATAGGGAATTACAATATGGGGCTATAGCACAAAATACCTGAGTTCCCCTAAATGTTTATTTTTGTCTGATTTTATGTGTGTGTAAATTGATACCTCGACTTACGCGAACTCGGAGTTACGCGATTTTCAATTTACAAATTTTGGAAAATATTTACTCGACCGAAGAGCTTATTTCCTCTAAAAATAATAATATGAGCGAGTTGAGATAGAATTTTGCGGCAGCCAAACAAATTTTGAGTCGTCAAACTACTTTGTTACATTTGGACCCTGTAAGCAGAAAAGATCCAACAGCTTTTTTTCACTTTTGATTAAATGCAGTTCTAAGTTTGACCGTAAAATAAATCTTAATGTTACATTACCTTTTTTGAATTCCTAAAAAACGACTAATAGATACTAAAAGATCCATGCATAGTTTTTCAGGAATTACAAAAATTCAAACTCATTTAAAAATGTACATGTCTTTTGGTCAAACTTTGAACTGTATTTACGTGAAAGCAAAAAATGGTGTTGGATCTTTTCTGCTTAACAGGGTCCATTTTATGATGGCTTATACAATTTCAGAATCACCAAAATAATTTCGTCTCGTGATTTTATAATCGTGTAGGTAATTTAATAAACATTTATTGTCTAATTTGCTTTTTACTTTAGTTTCCGGTCCAACTAAAAATAATTTGTATATAGTGTATAAATTGTATGTAAATTATATCCCAACATATGCGAATTGGACTTACGCGGTTATTACTCAGTCCCACCTATCGCAAAAGTTCGGGGTATTACTGTATTTATGTATTTGCTGTTATACCGGCAATAGAAATACATCATCTGTGAAAATATCAACTGTCTAGCTGTCACAGTTTATAAAATACAGCCTGGTGACAGACAGACGAACAGCGAAGTCTTAGTAATAGTGATCCGTTTTTAAATACGTTAAAAATACATTCCACCATCAACATCTTAAATATTGAAGTTTGTTTTGCAATTCATTCGTAATAACATTAAACCAATGACTTCAAATGCAAAAGTTTGCATCGAAAGGTCAACGCCTATTAAATTAAGCGCGGGAACAAACTACTTTGTAACTAATTACTTACTAGAAATTGGGTATATGTGTTCTAGTTTGAGGGATGGCGACTTTCATCTACATCTAAATTTTATTTCATATAATAAAATAGTAATAAATAAAAAGTGTATACTTGAAAGTGGATTAATATTCATTTCTTAGTAATAGCAACATTCTTTTCCATTTATTTTTCTCCATCGCTTTACGTGAGCAATTATTATCAATATTGTTATCAAATGGTCTGATTTAATCAATTATTAATGTTATATTTTCTTCTTGACATCATTATTATATGAAAGGCAGGACAAAAGCGCCCTAAAATTGAATTAAATATCACCTGTGTAACCTTTTGTCAATAATAAATTTCTTTGATTTTGACTTACACAGTATTTTACTATAAAATAAGACTGCCGATATTATAGCGTAGTTTTAAGTGCAGTTTTGTCTCCAGGGCCGAAACACAAAAAGTGCTATTGGTAATGAGCGAACGTGTTTCTGAACCACTTTTGAATAATAAAATACTGTATGTACCCCGTGATATCATACAGGTTAAAAAAAATAACATAACTTTTGATAGACTAAATGGATTTTAATAAAATAATCATTAAATGTTGCCATAAGATACAGGCTTTAAGGATATTTACAACTTCTTAATTTAGGTTGATGCAATACAAAACACACAAAACAGAAAGAACAAAGTGTCGGACAAAAAGGCTACAAGTTACAGCAATGTTTATTATCACTTATTCTTATTCGTTCAAACTATATTATTTGCAAAAATATGTAACTTACAGAGACGCGGGACTTTAACTTTAATTATTTGTGTGGATTTGGTTTATTTGTAAAAACTTGTTAATTAAGCTCGAACACGAACGTCACATATTCTAGATAAAAAGGAGACTGAATAAATTATGCGGTATTAAGCTGCGGTAAGTTGCAGGTATGACGGCCCGATAGAACCGCATGCGGTTCCAATAGATCCTGCGTCAGTCTTCCTGCAATGCGTTGCGTGTCTGCGGTTTTCTGAACTTTGAATTACACTGTCCGTTACTTAGTTCTGTTTTTATTTATTTAAATTTATAATGCTGAAGTAGTAAACGAGATCTGATGGTAAGTGGTCACTGCCGTCCATGGATATCACCAAAATACAACTTCGTTTAGAACAGAGGTTGTATCTTAAGTCAACTTCAGATGCGTTGCTTCTTATGAGAACTAAACTGGTTACCTCGTATAAAAGAAGCCAGCAACCATACCCTTTCACTGAAATACGTGAATTTCTTCACGATAGAAATAAGTGAGGTGGTGGTACCTACCCAGTAGAACTATACTTGTTAATCTCGAAAATTTGAGACATTGATTAAAAATGAGGTTAGGTAAAAGCTATTCCTATTTATTGTGGTTAACGAAAAGGTATGCCCTTGTGTACAACCTTTTAAAAAGTCCATGGCTAGAGATCATTTTGGGAGGCCTGGAACATACCACGGCCATCGACTCAAATGAGGCTACCATATTCATCCTCTGAAGTAGCAACTTATCTGTGATCGACTTCAGCTTGAACCCCTCAGTAAAAAGTTGTTTACGGATTTCCATGGCAGTCACCATTTATTAGGTGGAGTGTGTGCTCATTTGCTGTTTCAATCTGTTAAAAATACCTATCACGCTGCTTCAATGGAATCTCCATTCGTGGGCGAAAATACGATCTCTGCATTTCTGTTTCGGAAAAATAGTTTTAAAATTGTCAATAAGATAAACGATATAGATTTAAAACGGTTATTAAAGATTTTCTGTATCCTGTGGAATCCGATCAAACAATTTTTGAAATACTATACTTAGCACTACTAAATTATAAGAACTTTTAATTGAGTAGATGGATAAGTTCAATTAGAAAATTACGTTACGAGATTTTTTGTTACATCTCACTAATTAGTCCCACGTCGCAGCAAACGAGCTCCTGAAACTTGGTCAAGTGTAGGCAAGTTTCACAACTGCCGAGCGATCAAACCTCATGTGCGGTGAAACTTTCACCCAGGTTTTATGGATTTTTGTTACTTTTGTTATGACTCGCGAAACGGCAAACAGCTCCGCTTCACGACTTTGTTAGTTTATGAATTTATGGCTTCCTGAACGAAATGTTCGCGTAAAAATTTCATATCGCGACATATTTGCATATTCATATGTGTTATAATCAAATTACCGATATCATACATTCTTGGCGGTTTTTGGTCTAACGAAGTTTGAAGTTCATATAAGTATTTATTTAAAATCTATTGAATTCATATTAAATGTGTTTTTGATGTGACTTTAAGGAATTTAAAAATGATGTAAGTGTAGTTAACTCAATACAAAAGCTTCGCCGTCTTTTTTATTTTGACAGGGTTAAGGCTTAAACTTTTATTATTTGTAAATACGAGGCTTTTATTATCTGTAAATGACCTAGGTTACACAATTTAGAAGAATCCAACGACACTTTATATTTTCATATCATATAGGTAACTAACTTTTTCAAAACAACGATTAAACACAATTTTAGTTAGGATTCTAACCTGGCATCAGGTGCGGATAAGCTGAAATGACCATTCAATGTATAGTTCTCCCAATATTTATGGTGTATCGATTATGCAACAAACTGTCAACGATACACGGGTATACCTATTAGCGTCTGACCCATAAATTCAGTTCCAAACTGACTTAGGAACGTAATCAAACTGAACGTTTAGTGTATACATAATTTATGTAACTGAGCACGCAAGTTGAGAATATGTAAATAGAAGCCTCAAATAGGGAACATTTGAATCGACGTAAACATAAATTGATTTTTGTATCCTGATCTACAGCGTGGGACAAGTAAAACTTGTTCCACGCTATAGATCATTCATTAGTCTTCCATGCAGAGGATTATGTATGTTTTTTGATGTAAAACGTCTGTAGGAGCAGGTAAACCTATTTGTTGGAGTGGCAATGCTTGTCTTTATGTATTTTAGCGCCATCTGTTATACATTTTCGGAACTGTTAAGTATCGAACAAAACTGCGGTGTTAGTTCGACTTAGTGCTGGATACTGTTCGTAGATGGCGTTATTTTCATTATGCTATATATTAAGTTCCTGTCGCAATCTTGTCTTTTATGCATATTACGTGTACGACCATGATGCTCACATCTTCCAGGCGTCTCGTAACGGATATTTTTTTAATATAGCAGGATCTATAGCTAGCTCCAGATAAGATCGGAAACAAGTGTAAGGTTGGTCGCGGATACGTTGCTGTCTCTGACGTAAAGTTGCAACGTCCGGATAAGTTTGTCTTTACTACACTCTTCAAATCATATCACAATAATGATTAATAATGCCGTTATTAGGCGGAATGTGGCGGTGGCGACTCCAGAGTTCAACCACCAAGGGTGGTTTCTACCGTTTTCGAATCTCTTTGAGGTCCAGCGAAAAAACATTAAAAGATTATTGCCCCACATTATTCTAACTTAATGTACGTAGCGTACCAAAAAAATCGAATACAATGGTCTTAATTGATCTACATATTTCATGCTAACCCGATAGATAAATTAGATGAATACAAATCCATTCTAGAAGAAAATTCCAAAAAAATATGAATTCCGATCTGCTTCAGTAAATCTCTTTCAAGAAGATTTACAAAAAGATTTAGTATAGGCGTAGAAACAATTCTCATCTTTTAGAATTTTAAACAAAACTAGAGTTGTTATAAAAATAATGCTTTACATGGAACGCTATGTTGCTGTTATACTTTAGAAGTACGTGATAAACACTTGATAACGGAAGCGCTCGTGTAATTTAGTCACTAGCGGTTACCTATTCGAACCTCAACCGCGTCCGACGTTGCTTAACTTCGTAGACAAGTTACGATGGACAAAACCCTTGGGGCTTTACGCACTTTATATAATATTGTGATAAAGTGGTTAAACTGTAAACGTTCAGAAATCTAACTATATGTTATTACAGTTCTACGTCTTTATTATAATCTTAGAAATAAACTTTATTATATCTCATCGGGAATTTAAAGTTCACTTACTGAGAAAACATTTTGGTTATGTTGTGTGTAATGGGGATAAAACTACTTTAACTACTTCTAAGTTATCTAGACATCAGCGGAAGCATCAGGTAGACTTAATGCTATCTGAGGTTGATTACTTACAGATGTCCATGGGTGACAGTAGCCACTTACATCAAATGAACGTTTTTTATGCTACGTTCACAACATAAACAAAAAAACTGCTAGAAAAGTAACATAAACAACAGCGATAAAAACGTAAGCAGAAGTTTCCGTCGTTAACATAAGCGCTGATTTAATCACAAGTCAGTTGTACGGAAAATGTAGGCGGAATCCAGCCTAAACTTGGAACTTTTAGAGACACCGATGATACAAGATAATTATGGTATTTTTAGTTTTAAAAACGGTTAGATAGCCGCTATTTGGTTTTAATAACGCTTGCTACACTCAAAGGTCCACACTAGGATTTTCTTGTGTCGCGGGTGTCATGGACAAAGATGAATACAAATATATCACTTTTAAAGTTCTATAAGTTGAAAGTTGTACTATAATGGTCCTCTATACAAAATTCTCGTAGTCTACTTTAATTCCATTATAATATTCATTTCTTCAAAAATATCTTTACATTTCAATATAATTTATATATTATAACAGATTTAACTGAAACTTTCGACTATAGCTCACAACGCTAATGACATTTCCCGTCCGATTTACTTTTTTTATTAACGTACACGGCTAACCAAACATACAGCCATAAAAAAATATATTTTTTTAATGTTGAAATAACTTAATCATAATAATAAAAGTGACCTTATACTATATATATGTTAATGTATGAATGCAATCGGTTTCTAGTTAACAATATATCGGTAGCATGTTGAACTGAAA
Organism: Cecropterus toxeus; assembly: GCA_018249875.1. Taxonomy (NCBI): domain Eukaryota; kingdom Metazoa; phylum Arthropoda; class Insecta; order Lepidoptera; family Hesperiidae; genus Cecropterus; species Cecropterus toxeus. The sequence goes on along the minus strand of DWNE01001944.1, from coordinate 11,659 downwards.
ATTTGAAGTGGGTAGGGATGTCCTGCTAGTTTCCGATTCTTTGCGATCAAAATCTATGCTAACAGCGGAAACTTCTGTACAGGTTTTTACCGGTGCCGGATCGCCGGATGCTACTTTTGTCGCAGTATAGAAGTTTTGCTTCGAATTTCGTGCTATCAGAATAATGAATATATATATTAACTTTGGTCTGTAAATATCAATTCACAATATCAATATTAAAATACGGTTTAGTATTTCGATCTGACCGAAGGACTGAAAGAAATATAATGGTAAATTTAAAATATTATGTTTCGAACATTATTTACAGAGACAGACAGTGACTACTAAAGAACGAACGAGGTCCACTGCTGGACACAGCCCTCCCCTGAACGTCGCCACTCCAACCGGTGCTGTGCCTTCTGAATCCAACGGTTACCCGCTGTCTTCTTCAGGTCGTCGGGCCATTTGGTCGTGGGGCGACCTGTGCTCCTATAAAGGAGCTCCTATAAATATAAGTATAATGTAATATAATATATAAATATTATATTACATTATATATTTTTTTATTTATTTTATTACGGCGCTATTCGGAAACGTCAACGAAACTAATTGCATCATGGTGAATTGTGCGTCTTTTACTTGTATCCAACGCTAATAAACTAGTAGGTACTAATGTACCTACATAGGTAGGTAGGATTTACATTTGTGATTTACATTTATATCGTAATATCCATGAAAGGAAAATAAAAAAATCTTATTATTATTATCCGTTACATAATAAATTGTATCAATTTAGCGATAACATATCTGTTTAAATTATTTACTACATACAAGCTGTAATCTGCCGTTTCATCCGCTTTGAAACTTTCACATTTAAATTTTCACAACTTTTAATACAAATAATACAGGTAAATAAAATATAGTCTAACTGTTAGCGCAAGATACGAACTATAAAAACATACTGACAAACAAGCAGACAAATTTCTATTATCACTTATTTTCACTTCTCGAAACGTTTCTTTTTTGCAAATATGTATATGCGATATAGAGATATGTAGAATTATCATCGTATATTGTAGATATTACAAAGCTGAAGAGTTTGTTTGCTGTAACGCGCTAATCTGAGGAACTACTGGTTCAAATTGAGAAAATATTTTGGTGTTAAAAGACCTTTTATCGAGAAAGGCTATAGGGTATATCATCATGCTATCTTTGTTTGTTTTCTTTTTATGTAGTAGCGAGTGAAACGTGGGGCGCAGCTAGTATTTTATATGTAGCTCCGTAGTACACTAGTAGCTACGCTTTCTACACTCATAGCCCAGGCCAGTAGGATTTTCTCATGTGTCGTGGGTACCATGGATACACAAATACTAACTCAGAACAGATATCTTAACTCATTATTAACATTTCTGTCTGGCCGGGGATCGAACCCAGGGCCCCCTGCTTGTCAGACCGGTGTGGTGACCGCTCCGCTAGTCGCGCACTACATATTTGATACTTCAGTTTAATATACAAAAAGGCGAATATATAACGAATTTAAAACCAAAATTGGCTGGCGAATTCTCGATTGACGGAAACAAATTGGATAGAGCTATTTACTCTGGCCTGATTCGTATTCAGGGTGGTTTGAGTAAAAACTGGTACATTCGTGAATGTAACTGTGCTTTTCGTAACGAAGTGTGGATGTCAGTTTTAATTAATCCTATTGATCTAACGATGATATTTTTTATCAAATTGAAGTAGCAAACGTACATACATTCTGAAGTCTGAAGGGAGACAAACTTATCCAGCTTTATCCCAGGGGTATAAACGCACCTGTTGCTAACCCCAGGTAATCCAGATCTTATCTGGAGTAGATTACCAATGTCCATGGGCGGCAGTGGCCACTTACCATCAGGTGGACTGCATGCTCCTTTGCTACTTCCATATTATGTAAAAAACGGGGCAAGTGCGAGGCTGGATTCGCAGGAGTTCCGTAGCTCTGTTGTAAAAAAAAGTTGAACAGTTTTCCAACTACCAATATAAGTATGTTTTCCTTAATCTTGAATTGAAATTTTTCACACTCTTAATTTAAAAATTAGAGGGGGGGGGGGAGGGTGGCACATTTTACCGCTTTGAACGGGCTTATCTGTCAAACAATCAACTTTGAGAAAAATATGTTTTAAGAAACCTCAATGATCCTCATTTTTAAGACCTTTCTATAGACACCCCGCACGTAAGACGAAAAAAAATTTTTTTGAGTTTCAATTCCATGTATGGGGAGCCCTCCCTAAATTTAATATAGTTTTTATTTTCGTACAAAATTCGGTAAGCGGTTCACAGAATACACTTACCTATCAAGTTTTCCGAATAAAGTAGCTGTGACATACGGACAGACGGACGGACAGACAGACATGACGAATCTATAAGGGTTCCGATTTCTGCCATTTGGCTACGGAACCCTAAAAATGACATAACCTTGATTGATTTTTGTTTTCTTACTCAAAAATATATTACATAAAATATTTATATACTTTTATTAGAATTGCGTTTGAGTTTACTTCTAAATATTTCCACGAATATAATGCAGAGGTTCTCAACCGTGTATTTGTTTCAAAACAGTCCAGTAGCACGTGTCAAGATGGCGCGGGTTCGTTAGGCTTTGTGTCGCTCTCTGGAGTCTTGACATTTCTCCAGTTTGAAATCTCACCTCTTTGTGATCTTTGTTTATGGAAGAGCGATGCTGTGGGATCTTTGCTGTTTCTAACTAGCTGTGACTTATGGTTTTGCGTTAGAAAATGTAACATAACTTTAATATTTCATAACTTTTGATAGAAAAGACGGATTTAAATGAAAGAAAAACTAAATATTACCTCAAAATATGGGCTATATATATTCAATTATTTAAGTTACTTTATGTTGATTCGTTTTATTGCTATTTCAAAACAAACAAACTGTTAGATAAAAACAAATGAAAAATCATAGAAATTTCTGTTAATTGCTTGTTCTCTGCCCCTTAAACTTTTTTAATAATTGTAGAGATGTACAGATGCAGCATACTTTTTTTATTTATTTTCATAACATGTATGGATTATTTACATGGGGTATTTTGTAAGTTTACATTTTACCTAAAAGGCATCTCTAATATCTGTGCCCTTAGAGCGGTTTATTATGTTTCCTCAAAATGATTACCATTTATGGTTTTGTTCATATATTGCAATGTACATTGCAAGCTTTGATCTTAAAGAAAAACGTGAACGTGCTATTTACTTTGTAATGTATGGGCAAAAATGTGAACGTTACAAATTGTACTAAGGTCATTTCACAGTATTTTAGTCTGTATACCGACTTCGTTAACCGTACGAGATGGAGCTCCGGCTTATTTTCAAAGCCGTTTGTAAAATATGTTAGAGAGCTTGGAAGACACTTTTAGGGGACTCCCGAGTGGTGCACTGCGCTGTCGTAGCTTTAAGCTCTACGAGTTTCCGGTAATTTAATTTTGGCGTTTGTGCTTTGTAAGCTTCGGATATGGAGCTAAAATTTAATTGGAATTGGGCGCATTGTTACAAAGATAAAGCTATGATGAGGTGTTGTAATGAAGGTGATGGAGAATTCTCGGCAAACATACTATCCAGGGAACATCGCTTCATGTTTGCCAATTCATTATTGTCCCACTTCTAGGTATGGATTTTTTCATAGTAAAATATTTTTAGGCCATACTCCACCTGGGTACACTTCACACCAACTTTTTTAAAGGAATCCTAGGCGAGTTCACTGTCAAAGTAAGTGATAATAATAAATAGTATTTTACTATGTATTTGTATTTCTAAATGTATGATTACTGTAATGTTACCGTGTATAAAAATAAAATAAATAAATAAAATAAATAGTGACCATAGTCAGTAGTAACTAGTTATTGCTAACTATAGTTAGTGACAGATAGACCTTAGTGGCGGCCGCTACCGTGGAGCTCCTCACAGGTTGCAAGCTTAGTAATCTCATCGAAACCGGCACCATCCACAAATCAGGCAGGTTAATATTTTTTGGTACTTAAGTAGTAAATAAATAAATATTATGAAAAAGTAAAACTGCATTTTAATTGGTTTATCACTTTAGGGTCTACAGTGCGACGCAGACAAACATACTGATACACAGATACACAGCCAGACAGCCAGACATACATAGCGGTCAAACTTATTACACCTTTCTTCTTGCGTCGAGGTCTAAATACCGGGGTATTTACTCTCTGGAAAATCTGTCTGAATAAAAAAAAACCCTCAAGACCCGAATCGCTCACCCCCTATACCGCTAAAATAACTGTATATAAAAGGCCAGAAAGGTAAAAAGGCAATAATATATAACGTATAAATATTCGCAAATATTTTTTGGGATTTTATATTTCCTACAAAAAATATCCTTTTGTTTGTCTACAGTGTATTCTCAACGCAGACAGTTTCAACGTTGAATAATTCAAGTTTAAAATATTCAACTGCTGATTTCAATGCCTTACGAGATTGAACAGCTTGCGATGCGGTTACAGATCGTGCGATGCAGTCAATACTCAGATCTCAAAGCCTCTCTGCTTTAGAAACATTATTAGCATTATAGAATCTAGTAACAAAGTAGATGGAGCGTGGTGGAAAATACTGGTTGTTAATATTAGGTACACTTTTATTGGTGGCTGAGCGAGATAAATCAGCTTATTTGTAACTAGGCTGTGCTCTGCGGTTTGACCCTCATTAAAAATGTTACATAACTTTAAATTCTAATACGCTACTTACGTATTAAAAAAATATATACTTCACTGATGTGGTCTAATGCCATTTAAAACACAAACAGACAGGTAAAGTTAAAAAAATACGGAAATGTCTATTATCTATCTATCTATCAGCCTTTTAAAGTCCTGGACATACGCCTCCCCTAATCTGCACCACTCCGACCGGTCCTGCGCCTTCTGAATCCAGCGGTAGCCCGCCGTCTTCTTCACGTCATCAGTCCACCTGGTCGGGGGGCGGCCTGTACTCCTTTTGCCAAGACGTGGTCTCCATTCGAGGACTCTTCATATTCCTACAATCTATAATGTCTATTATAGATTGTAGGAATATGTACACTATAATAAATAAGTTTTAACTTGCAATTTTATTATGATTAAGGAGTCTATTTGGTAACCTCGTCTTTGACTGCAGCAGTAAATTGAGCGCGGTATTGGCTTTCAGTTATTTGTCGAATTTACTTCGGTTTGTTATTATGCGAAATTGGAATGCGCTACAGTTTGCTACTGTTCGCTGTTTTGATTACAAGCAGTTAAGATATAGACGTTTTCTTAGCATGTTATGGCAGCAGTTCCTTGTTTGTTTATAATCGATTCCAGATTCGCCTCAATTAAAGGTAGTCGAACCCTTTTTGGCTCTACTCTGAAGGTATACATGGTAAGAAATAATAAGCCGTTATTGCTTTACTATAACTTACAAATAAAAATAAGCCTTTATCGTTTTACTGTAACTTACAATAGTAAATTATATTTATTACTGACGATCGGTTTTTCTAACAACAGCTTGGCTTTCGACAAAGACCTTCTCCAAAGATTGCTACCTTTCTCTGCCTCTCACCATCCTGATATATTCTGGACCGGAAACTCCTTTTCGTAATCCTCCCAACGTTTCATTTGTCAATCTTTACTTCTTTTTCCATCACTGCAGACAGACACTGACAGCACATGCCCTGCTCATTTCGATTTAAGGGTTTTGCATATTTTACTGGCATCTTTAAATTTAGTTTCACTTTAATTTTAATTTATCCTATAATTTAAAAATTGTCACACTTATTCCTGCTTAATAATAGTGTTGAGCGCTGCTGTATTACTGTTCAAGTGGTGTTGTATATAGATAAATATCCGAGGCTTTCCAACTTAGTCCTTAGGAATATAAAAGAATCTGTGGTCATACTTATCTAAGTTCCCCGGTCGAACTACATTGGTTCTACCACCTGCTAGTACCTGGTAGCAGGTGGTAGAACCAATGTAGTTCGACCGGGGAACTACCACCGCCACACCTAAGCAGTTGCGTTTCGGTGCAAGGGTGTGGTTGCCGGCTCACTTATATAAGAGGCGACCATCTTAGTCATCGGGAGTAGCAACGCATCCCTGGCTGACTTCAGATAGAACTCCTATTCTATATGAAATCGCTTGCAGATGTCCATCGGCGGTACTTACCATCAGGTGGGCTGCATACTCGTTTGCTATTTTATACTTACAAAAAAGAAGTCGGTTAAAAAGATAAGATTTTATCCTATTTAGGGCTGATCAAAGATATCCATAGGCCATCGGTACTGCTTATTTGCTACTTTTATAACATAAAAAATATTGCCTTAAAGCCGATAGATTGTGTTGTGTAATTTATTACAATTTAAATCTATCAGAACAGAATTACTACTTGTATGTCTTCTGCTGTAAGCCGATGCCTTATATAAAAGGGTTACATCGAGTCATGGTCATGTTTCAATACTTTGCTGCTGTAAATACATGTGACCATAATTAATTAATATGTTTATCTTGATATTATAGGCACTGCTGTCCATTTGCTTAATTTAAATATAGTAATCTCCCATCATAAATAAACGTACCTTTTGAAATTGGGTAACATTGGACCTCGATGTTCCAAATAAAAGGAACGCGTAGTAACTAAGCTTTAGTTGTGACTTAGATTTACCGAATGCTTTCTTATGTCTTTGACGACCCGCGTGGCGGAGCGGTCACCATACCGTTCTGACACGCAGTGGGTCCCGGGTTCGATTCCCGGACAGACAGAAATATGAATGATGGGTTTAGATTTCTGTTCTGGATCTGGGTGTTTGTGTATTCGTCTTTGTGTGTCCATGGTACCCACGACACATGAGAAAATCCTAGTGTGGGGCTATGAGTGTAGAAAGCGTGTAAAGCGTATTATGGAAGTGATAAGCGAACCTATAATCCAAATGTTAAGTGGCAACTGCCGTCCAGACAATTATCTAAACATTGATTTAATTCAATGTGTAGAAAACGCTATTAATCAACCCTCGATTTGATTAATAGCGTTTTCTACACTTATAGCTTAACACTAGGACTTTCCCTTGTTTACGTAAGACAAATATACCCAGACCCTAAACCAGAGTCTAAACATTTCGAATCAGATGTCTATCTGGACAGGATTTGAACCCGGAACCACTGCGTGTCAGAATGGTACGTTGACCGCGCCGTCACGCACATAGCCCTGATTAGAGCCTACTTAAGGTAGGCCATAACATTGCTACAATTGAGAGGAAAATTGGAACGCCTCGTATAATCTATTCCTTATCACTTTTAGACTAATATTATCGCTATTATATTTAGACTAATATTTATGTACATCACAAATAATGCAAAGTTCAGTGCGCAAGGATACAGTTAGTGTTGTGTGACGTGACCTTAAAGAGCAAAACGAACTAGACGTAGGGTAGATAGGTTAATCTACCACTAGTGCTTGTCAATGGTTTCTCACCGCCACCGCAGTTTCGACCACGATCCATGTTACTGGGTCGAAATATCGGCAAAAAGAAATTAAAAAAAAAAGCATATCGTGAGTACCCAAAACATATTGAAATGTATCCCGTATCACATCCATCAAACCAGTACATATCAGCATTTAACACTGATGTTGTTAGTCAGAAAAGAATTGGCCATGGTGCCGGTAGTTTAATGTTTACTTTAATGAATTGAATTATACACATCAAAACCAGACTAATTCACATTTAACCACGATTTGTGGTAATAACAATATATTTAATAAAGCTGCGGTTACATAAATAAAGCGAAACAATAATAACGGAATTGCTTCTGGAAATACGGACGTGTCACAAACGGTTCGTCGGTAACGAGATTTGGTATTCGTGACTAACAACTGATGTTTGCAATTGGATTTATTCGGATTTCATTTTTACTGAAACGGAAATAGCTAACTTTGCAAGTTAAAGCGAGTATGGTTTTTCCTGGGAAGGTCTACCCCCAAAACTATTTCTAGCGTGAAGTATTTCTTGCATTGAAAGTGTGTGGTTACCCTTTAACGTATGAGGTGACCAATTTAATTCTCGAGTGTAACAATGCATTTGTGATAAACTACAGGTAGAACTCCTCTTCTATCTGAAGTTGCTTACAGATGTCCAAGGGCGGCAGAAACCACTTATCGTCTGGTGGACTGCATACTCATTTGCTTCAATTTGATAAAAAAATTGGGATGTTTTCTTCCTCCACAGCACAAATCGCGGTGTTATTTTCCCGGTAGAATTATATTCATTCTACCAAAACCACCACGAATTATGTGTTGATTAAGACACCTTACTCTTTGTTAGAAGAAATAACCAAAATGTTAGTTATTACGTAACATTGTCATCTTCTATTTGAATAAATCGTCCCATAGCTACAGTCTCGCACTGTTTTCTATTCAGATTTATACGAACCTTGAAATGTGTACCTTTGTGACGTAAGAGGTGTATGTGCCAATAGAAAAGTGTGTTAAGACTCTTGAGTACATGTCTCGATAGTAACAAACTAAGTTTTTAAATAGATAGGTGGTAGTTAGTTTTTAAATAGATAGGTGGATAGGTCATAGATTCCAGGTGGTAGAACCAATGTAATTTGACCGGGGAAGCATCATCGCCACACCTATTTCTAGCGTGCAGCAGTTCGTGCGTTTCGGTGGAAGGGTGTGGTTGCTGGCTCACTTATATATGAGGCGACCATCTCAGTTCTCGGGCGCAGCGACGCATCTGTGATAGACTTCATACAGAACCCCTGTTCTATATGAAGTTGCTTAAGATGTCCATGGGCGGCAGTAACCACTTACCATCAGGTGGGCTGCTTGCTTGTTCCCTACTTCATATTTATAAAAAAAAACGTAGGTCATTCTATAATTAAGTTTATAGTTACGTATAAGGTCTATAGAGCCCATATTGATAACAACACTGCAAAATTACACTGCACTGCATAAAATTCATTAATCAGAAGCCTGGAAAAATAAACTAGTAATTTGTTGCGATACGTCATATATTATGAATCTTAGCCGTAATTTATGTAAGTTTATAAACAGACTGCTCATGAATAGTTAACTTTGAAGTTTTTATCTTTCTTCTAAGTTTTTGTATCAACTTTAATAGAATAATAGATGAAGGGACATTCCGCTTACTAAAAGCTGAAGACCATTATTTTCGCGTGGGTATGCATTTTTAAAGATTTCGAGAGAATACTAACTTTACTTACCTATTTGAACTATAGGTGGTAGGTCTTTGTGCTTCGACAGTGGAGATGCTCCCGCCTCTTTCATATTTAAGACATCCTATTCAAGCTTTATTACTAGTTAGTTCACTGGTCAGATAGACTGCCGTTAAGTGGGCTGTATGCTCGTCTGCTACTTCAATCTTATAAATTAAATGCACATTTTTTTATAAATATGAAGTAGCAAACGAGCAAGCAGCCACCACCTTACGTAAGTGGTTACTACCGCCCAAAGACATTTGTAAGCAACTTCATATAGAACAGGGGTTCTATATGAAGTATATCACAGATTCGTTGCTACTCCCGAGGACTGAGATGGTCGTCTCATATAAAAGTTTGCCGGCAACCACACCCTTCCACCGAAACGTAAGAACTGCTTCACGCTAGAAATAGGTATGGCGGTGGTTCTTCCCCGGTCGAATTACATTGGTTCTACCCCCTGGCAAATGTCTAAAGGATTGAATAAAAGCTGTCACGGTAATCACAGATGGGTCGTTACCACTGGGCTAAGTTGGAACGCCTATAAGTATGTCTCCCTTGCTCCGTTTAAACCAAAATAGCAGCTTTTAACGCCGCTATTATTAAGCAAAAATAGGTGGTGCCTACGGAGTCATATCATAAAAGGTTCTACCATCTTCAAAACTGGTTTCTTATGTAATATGTAATTATATAAAGGGAACAATTTAAGTCATATTAGGGGATTACTATAATTGAACCATATTTACAGGGGATTATAATTAAACAATAAATGTTCATGATTAGCAGATGGCGTCCCTAATCCCGCAGCTTAATAATACAAGTCTACCGGTATTAAGCCACAGAATGTGCGCTATGGGACTAATTAGCAAAGAAAGGGTTCGAACGAATCCCGTTCTAACCGGACGGCCAGATTTATTACGCTTCGGAAACCGAAGCAGCTAATAGAAAGCAATTTATTTTACAACGTGCGATATTTTCTCACATGCTAGTAAATTTTGGTACAGAATTATCAGGAAGAATGGAGCATTTTTCTTATATTATTTATTCTGAGTTACATTGGCATAACGAACGATGGTGAACATAAAGTGTAGTTTTTCAATTGGGATAAGTTAGCCGTAAGTAATTATGTAGTAAGTTAATTTAGTTCTACAAGAAACGCCGGAGCGAACACTTGTGCTGAATTTTGTAAAATAAATTCTTTTTAAAAATAAACATCCCACGACCCGCAACTTAACTCCTATTTAGATTGTGTTTACACATTACACAGAAAATATTTATGAAAGGTATAACGTAGGCAAGAATTATAATATTGCTTGTCGATGTTTTGTTAGTAGGAGGATGAGTAAGAGAGAGAGAGAGAGTGGTAAGAAAAAGATTATGATAAGCTATTTCCCCTGCTTTATTTGGCATAGACGTGAAAAGAAGATATCTTTAAAGAGAGAGAACTTATTTTAATATTTTTTTCGGAGGGATAACCTTCAAAAGGTACCCGACGTCGTGGGAGCAAAACCGCTTCAACTCATGCCGTCCGCAACCCCTGGAAGCCTCCTTTTAATCACCTCTTACGACAATACTGTAGTTCTATTCTAATCCCTAAACTTCGGAAACGGAAGAGAAGAACCTAACATAACAGACTAATCGACCTCCGTTTTTCTAACTTTTTCCAAGAGAATAATATATAAAAAGATAAGATAAAATTCTGATTAAGAGAGAGATAAGCTCATGCATTTTTATGTATAATAAAATTATTAAAATATTTATTGTCTTTTTCCTTAATAGTGAATTAACTGAAATTTCACGTATTTACCTTACGGAAATCGAATTCTGGATCTCTAGTATTTCGGGCCATTCCACATTATGCGACGTGAGTCAATTAAGGCTACAATTGAAGCCGTGTACACCATGTGAAGGATACTTAGGCGTTAGTTGTGCGGCTCGCAGGAAATTACATACTATTATGCAAAGCGATCTGATTCTGTAGCTACTTGTAATTAGCATTTGGGCACTTTCTCTTTACTGGTATTAGTAGGTGATAGAAGGTTGCGGTATCTTTATTTATTGTCATAGTAGCTTCTTGTAACTTCTTCGTGGATAGTCTTTGTTTTTGATGTAGCAAACGACCGTGCAGTTCAGTTGAAGGTGGTAGAAGCGGTGTAGTTGGGCGGCAGTAACCACTTACAATCAGGTGGGCTGCTTGCTAGTTTACTACTTCATATTTATAAAAAAAAAGTTGGACCAGGGAGGTACTACCGCCACGGCCATTTTTTTTTATAAATATGAAGTAGTAAACGAGCAAGTAGCCCACATGTTTGTAAGTGGTTACTGCTGCCCATGGACATTAGTAAGCAGCTTCATATTGAACAGGGGTTCTATATGAAGTCTATCACAGATGCGTTGCTACTTCTGAGGACTGAGATGGTCGCCTCATATAAAAGTGAG
>DWNE01001943.1:0-20234 GCA_018249875.1 Cecropterus toxeus | reverse complement strand
GGGCCCCACCGTAAACAAACCCCTTCGAAAAAAAAAAAAAAAATCAAAAACGGTCCCCTTTTTCTACCCCTTTCGATGTATAAAACAAAAAAAAAAAAAAAAAAAAAAAATACAGACGAATTGAGTACCTCCTCCTTTTTGGAAGTCGGTAAAAAAAATTGTCCCTTCCCCCTTTTTACATCTATTTCCAGACGTCAAAATCCGTCAAGTCGTTTGGGCTGTTGCGCGTGCCAAAGAAATGGACATACATACAAACAAACATACTGACATAAATACATACGCTCGAAAAACATTACCTCCGTCTGACGCAGTCGGGTAATTAGTGTAAACTCCATATTTCAATTATAATCTTTATAGTCGTAATACATTGTGGTTTGACACTGTTACATCCGCTGTCACACGAATTCCAACAGCATACCTGTTATTTTACTGTTTTGATTTAAATATCCAACTAAATGTTTAGGGACAAGCATCTCGACCGTGGAGTTCCGGGATTAGAATAGGGAAACGGTATCCCAAGCCTGTCGTAAGAGGCGACTAAAAGGGGCTTCCGGGGTTGCGGGCGGCAAGAGTGGAGCTCGAATCGTCCAGCCAGGTGACCCCGGGAAGGACGGCGGTATGTGTGGACGCATAGCGTCGTAAAGACCAAACAGTGCGGTGGAGCCCGATGGGGCAACGCGCTCAGAAGACTCCGGTTGCGTTCCTTTGGAAATCCCGAAGTCCCCTTCGTAGCACCGAGGACGGCCACCGAATAGGTTTTAGTACGCTAAAAATCCCACATAACCTGGCGTCGCTCCCACGGCGCCGAGAACGTTTTGAAGGTTTCCCCCTCGATAACAAAAAAAGGGACAAGCATCTGTAACAGACTGCAGGAACAACTAAATTCTATTTGGACTGTTTACGGATGTGTATGCCAGGCGGTTGAGGCGGTGACTACTTACCGCCAGATGGACAGCATGCCCATTTGCTAGTTTATATAAATATGTTTAAATAAAATCAATTTACCCGAATACACGAATAAAGGCACACATATCCAATCATTATGTTATGAAGTTCCCCCTTAAACAATCCACATTGTTAACACCCTTATCAAAACCATACAATTGTGGTACATCTACCACATCATTAAATATGTTTAATGAATTGCTTCATTAAAATTCAAAGGTGCTTTATCCATTTTTAAATGTGCATCGCCAATCGACAATATGTGTTAATTTTGTGTAATGTGATGATTATTTCATTAAACAATCTGCATTTAATTATCAAACAGTACCAAAATTTCAGAGACACTTGTAGTAATACTTTGATTTTGATTATATGTAACTGTACATAATATGTATCATAATTTTGACTTTTAATTAAAAGTGTTTACTAAGGTTCAGTTAGTGACATATACATAATATATGTAATCATAAATGAAGCTTTTACTTAATAATAATTAAGTAAAAGCTGGTTCAAACTTGAAGAGATATCACAATGAATACATAATTAATTATACGATTGACTTACCCCATACGTGAATTTTGTAGCATATACAAGCGCTGGATGAATTGAAAACAACTTTTATTTACACTCAATTAACTATTATAATACTAATAGTTAACCATATAATTATAGCTATTACGTATAAATCGATAAATATATTAGATATGAAAGAGGAAGCAACACTTATTGTCACACATTTCGTACGCGTGTCGAAGGCGAGATCGCGGCGCGACACGACCGACCTCCGTTGCGTTTCGGGGCGAACTGGCGTTGAACGGTGAAAACATTCGCTTTACGGGCTACGGACTACGGGCGGTCGCGGTACAACAACCAACCCATACGATGCTACGATAGGCTGTAGACCGTAGGCTTAGGCGGGCGCTACGCCGCTACGGAAATATTGAAGAAAGTCATCATCAACCGATTTCACATACTTTTGAGCAAAAACAAGGTCTAAGGATTAAAGTCTCTGCGTAAGGATAGAAATCTATGATTGATGGTATTTTTAATACTGGTTAGTTCAGTTCACACGCCACACTGGCTAGACGAAGTTCTACCTTGACCTGACCTTTGCATTCATTGTTAAAGCTTGCTATTTTAAATAAAAAATCACTTACATTAATTACAAAAACCTACAGATACCTGTAAGAGCTGTAGATATATTGTTTTAAATTTATGTAAACTAACAAACTATTGTTACCGACTAGATGAGCTTAAACTTTTTGATATTTTCAGAGATGACCCTTGCCTAATAGAGAAAGACTAACGTAGTGTTCAAAAAATACCTCCACAACCGGCACTAAATCAAAAGAATCTGTCAAAGATTTGAAGCTAAACCACAAGCAAAGGAAAGCGAAATTTGTAGCATTTCCGCGTTCTACAGCTAATTTATTCTCAGAGAAAATTTAGGCAACAGGAAAATTTGGCGCGCTCCGACCGCGACAGTCCATCTATCCACTAACGCCGACGTTCGCTGTTTCAATACAGCGCACGATCCTACCCGATTAATACTAAGCACGCCAATAAATATTGATGCTGGCTCCTTTGTCTTGTGGCGGATTCGTTTCTTTTTATTAATGCTTACGCTCTCTTACATTTCCCTGACAAATCGAATGTATAGCGATTTTTTTCAGCTAAGCCAGTCACGATGTCGGGGAAAATAAATGTGAACGATAACGTCATAGAGGACGTCGAATTTATTTACGTATTCGATACTGAAACTCGGCATTTATTGTATTACATAAACGAGTAGATAGCTAATCATTTTTTGATTAATATTAATGGCTGTGATGGATTACTTCCATTTCAGAGAATATTTATAATGTTCGATGTATGAAAATGTTGATACCGTGAGTAAAATGACTAGCGAGGTGCTTAGAAATGTTACAGGTATTATACGGTAACCGTAATTCCTTTTCACTTTTTTCATAATGAGTTTGTCGCTAATACAACGAGTCTAACATATACCTATTATATACGAGCTTATCTCGCGATTCCGCCCGCATCGTACACCTTGCACGATTAACCTACTTTTACGCAAAAACTTTTTAATATTTTTGGGGTGTAAAGTATACGGTACTTTCAAAAAAGTAGTCTGTTGTTGAGTGATCCCGTCATATTCAGCTACATTTTTCGTAATTTAGCTTGTACAGGCAAAGAGAACAAATGTGTTTTCGTTTTGGTACATTGCAAAAAATCTACACGAGCTTAGACAACAGCGCTTATATATTATAAGTAAACAGACAGATAATTCTCATTTACATTTATAGATGTATCGCTTGAATAAATCAAGCACGCAGATGTGCGTGATCTTGTAATCACGCGATCGCACGAACATTTTTGAACGGTTTGCACGCGAAACCGCACGATTTTATGATCAGCGATCACTATCACTCTCGAATGCATTCCAATTGCAGTATTAAATAATTCTAATACTCGCGATCTGATATAACGTTTATTAACTGGTTAAGTTAACTGTGAAGCTGACCGTACACCTGTTTTTTGTTGCTAAGATTTATAAGTGTTAATGTTATTGAATGACTTCAGAGTGCAATGAACGGCACTTTCAACATTTATATTGAATTTATAAATTCTCGACGTTCATGTATTTATATATTTTTATTCTATTTATAAGTTTCGTTCTAAAAGTTTAAAAAACTGTTGATTACTTTACGTACTTCATTACGGTACAGTTCCAGAAATACAACAAAGGCGTAAGAATTTACTTAGCATATACCCATAGAATGTCACGTGACTAATCTTAAATGCAAATACGAGAATGTACACAAATGCCATGGTGTGGGTTTTGCTCATAAATTGCTACCGTCAAAGACTAGTGTATATCAGACTTAACTCAGAGCAAAACTGTTAAGTGCTCACATATGAAACTACTTAACCATATTTTGGTAAAAAGCCGTCATGTAACATGTTGTTAATATGTTTGTAGTACGTAAGCTCGCTCCACAGAGTGTAAAGTTTCTTCTATAACAACGCGGAGGCTTTTAGTCACCTTTCTGTGAGGTGAAGCTACTTCATTTATGAAAAGCTTTCAGATTCGACACGACTAGCGGGGCCCTATTCAAATCGTCCGCCCTGTCGACGGGCCTTTACATAAATCAACTATTGAATAAGCTGTTTTCCCTCCATGTGGATTGTGTTTGTCGAGGAACGAGCTTATCTGTCATTTGTAAAAATAGAGCTTTGTTGCAATTCTATTCTTTGTAACAATGTTTTCAAGACATAAAAATAATGTAAAGATATTCGAAAATTTTATTTGAAAATGTATTACTAGCGTGTGGAGTTCATGTGTTTCGGTGAAAGTTGTGACAGACTTCAGGTAGAACACCCTTTCTCTATGGAGTTAGTAAGAGATGTGGGGGAGCGGAAGTTATAACTTACCATCAGTGAACATGCTTTTGTAGCTCTTTTAATGCTGATACTTTTACATTAGACGTATATAATACTACATAAGTAAAAATATGTCTGTAAATTAATATTAAATATGAGTCACAAAAATTGAAAATTAAATAAAATGATTTCTTGCATAATCATATCAAAATTACAAAGTACCTAATTATGGACCGTGTAGATTAAGCGACAATTGTTAGCGCAATTATAATACATATTGCTTGTGTGCGGTGCAGTTATTCACTAAAGCAGTTTAAATAATACCTATATGTCACTGTATAGGTATCACAGTTACTGCAAGCCGCAAGAATAGTAAGCAAAGTAAGCAAACGAATAAAAATTGGAAATTATTCTAGAACAAAGTGCATCCCTGTACAAATAGATAAGGCAAGTCGGCCACAGTGGGGTTTAAGGAAACGCTCCCGTCCAGTAAGCGGCTCAGCATCTTGACTCCGAGGATAGAACTTCATTTGTATTCCATCTCGCTAAATTAGGGCCTTAGAATTTTACGCTCAACAAACCATTCTCCGTCTAAAATAAATGTAACAAACAAACTAGGATTTGTTACGCGTTGTGTACAAGAGCCAACGTTTGTTTTATGCGAATATCTCTGGAAAATACGTTACATTTTTACAAAAGCTCGTGATAAAAGCTTTTATTTAATATATAAATCACAGAAATAGCTAACAAGCTTGCAGTGCACCTGATGTTAAGCGGGAACTGCCGCCCGTAGACATACGTTATCATCCCTAGGTGTCTAAGTTCCTGAGATCTACTAGAAATGTGTTGCAACTCCTGAGGACTGGGTTGGTTCGTTTAGTTATATTTCATTTTTGCTGAGTAAGGAAATAAACGTCCTAGATTGAGGTAACAGTTAACACTTGTTATAAGGTAAAAATACATAGTGGCTACGTAGTCGAATCACAAAAGCTACTGCTACCTTTTATAAAACAACATTCTGAGAAATACTTTTCTCCTAAGTTTTTTTTCTGTGAAGACGTGCGAATAGTGTTTAAACAATTATTCAAGAGACGTTAAGTAATTTACATCTCTGCATATTAGCACCCCTACTCTTACCATGTACCTATATCGTAGGAGACGACTAACAAACAACATCCAGATGTGGTCACCGACAAGCATATCATGTGGGGTGGCTATTAGCAAAAACTCCATTAGGGGAGGCCTAAATCTTACAGTGTCTCAAAAAACTGATGAGCAGTTTGAGAGGGTACAGCAATCCGTAGTAAAATAAATAGAGCGACGGGATGTTTCAGATCTGTAACAGTGGTAGAATCTATCTTCAGTAGAGCGACATTGTAGAGCTTTCTTTTGTTTTTAATCATAATACACGACGGCCTTTGTTTCGAATAAGTATTTTAGGGCGAACCTGAATATTATAGTGCAAGCCGTGCCGTGTGCACCGAGAAAAACTTTTTTCATAAAAGGCTTGGCATTGGGTTGGCAAGGAAAACTATAAGCAAGCGAACTGTAACTAAGTATTTGTTGATGTTAAGTAGATACTACCGTCAAAATACTAGGAAAAAACATCGCAACATAGTAAGTTGCAAGGTGGTCGAAACAATATAATAATAATAATAATGTTTAAGCGAGGAAATACCAAGGTCACAAATTTCTGGGTTATTTCAGACAAGTAACAACGTATCTTTAATTTCTAATACAATCCCTGTATCTTATAGGCGGTAATGATCACTTACCATCAGGCGGACTGCGTAGTCGCTTGCCTGTTCGCTTCTTAATAAAGACTATACTCCAGTAGTGTAATTACTGCTTCATAAGATTATTAATAGACGGGAGCGCCATTGCAATAACACAGACCACTTTTAACCTTAAACTGTTAACTTGCGAAATACTATTCGTACCATACAATAAACTATAAATAATCGCCATCTTAGTATGCAGCCGATTAACTCTCAGTCATTTACATAATTTGCATTGCATGACATTTGTCTGCGCAATTGAGCGTCTATTGAAACAGATTATTAACTTAAGTCCTGCATAAGCAATATAGTTATGCTTACTCTAACAATACGATATGTGATATAAAATAACATGTCTAATTATCATCAATCCGCCTCTACTATTACTTGTACTTTTAAAAACGCTAAGTTAAAGCATACGACTTTTGGGATTCCATGTGAAATTGAAAGTAATAATAAAGAAAATATAGAATCAGAAATATCAAACTACCATACAACAATTGTTCGAAATACTTCAATAAATATCTGAAAGGTTGGCATTTTAAAAAAGTAAAATAAAACTAGATGAAAGCGTACCGTGCATAAATTGACTGCAGCGTAACTTTGAAAAGCACACTCCGATCCGTATCCCTTACGAACGTATACACAGCGAAGAAAGACAAAGTTAAAAGGCAGAATAAATCCGACAGTCGACGAGACAATGCCAAGGATGTAGACAAAAGTTTTTTCATAAATGTGCACGGATCGTAGAACGGAGGTTCTGAACAGCTGACGACTGGCTCGAGGCAGGGCTCGTACTTTAGGATAATGGCGCACCATCGGCGAGGTGCCAAGTTTGGTTTTTAGGTGGCGAAAGGACACACTGCCCGCATGATTTTTAATGGTGCCGTCAACTCACACTTCGTATTCAAAGCTGAAATTCAGGATGATGACACACTTTGTATTTAATCGGTCACATTTCATATTCAACCCAGAAATTAACGACATACATTGTTTTGTACCGGTATTAAAAACCTCATTCCTTTTTTATTTTTCTTTTTACTGCACCCGAACTTCAATTCACTTATTGATTCATAGGTAGTTATTTTTTAATATCAAGCCACGAACCTTCTAAAAAGTGCGTCGATGATAGAAAAAAAGATGATAAAAAGAAATAAAGTTGTTATTATAATACCCTAAATAAGAAGGAATCTTTAACGGAACTCGTTATTTTGAAATGTTGAAAATGTTTTTTATAGTAACTTCACAGTGAACACAAATAATTTTGCCAAAAGAGCTACGACAATAAACAGTAGCGAGTTCAAATTATGGATACATTTATAATATGTCGTACATCTTTAAGTGCTTAGCATGTCCTTGCCTAAGGAATACAAAAACAAAACTTT
Organism: Cecropterus toxeus; assembly: GCA_018249875.1. Lineage (NCBI taxonomy): Eukaryota > Metazoa > Arthropoda > Insecta > Lepidoptera > Hesperiidae > Cecropterus > Cecropterus toxeus. Next base: position 12,739 of record DWNE01001943.1, on the reverse strand, counting down.
ATTCTGGAGCAATGGGCAAATTACATAAAAAAAAATTTAGCCACTACAAATATTTCTCTAAACAACGCTCGCTCGCGGTGAGACCAGTCGGTTGGACTTGCTGGCAGATGTATTAAAAGGGGAAAATGGGGATATTTTGTCAGATTTTATCACTTAGCCCCGGGCGACATGAATACAAAAGAGTTAAATTACATTTTAGGTATTTTTCTTGCCAGACACACCCGGGGATGCTGTTTTCAGTATCTTTTAGAGCCAAATTGATAAGAACGAAGGTTACATAGGTTCATACTATGGAAATCTATTTCAACGTTATATAGAAAAAAATAATGTTATAAATATGAATAAACCAAATTAAGGTAATACGTTTTGTAAAGTATTATTTTACAAACAATAATAGAAAATATGTATCAAATATGGACAACATCGGTAATATCAAATTATCAATACTATTTGAATACGGTATGTATCTATACGTCTCGTATAAGTAGATGTAATATTTATTTTATCATTGAATTCGAAGATGTATCTGATGAAACGCGCAATGAAATTAAATATACTTTGGATATTGCTGCTAGTAGATATTTAATGCATGTAAAATATAATAATACCGTCGATGATATTAAATTACGCTGCTTTAAATTTACCGCTGATTATATCGGCTATCTTACATTGATTTACCGGTAACTAACTCTGCGAGCTGCAAAGCGGAGTTATCCGGTTCGACAATATCTCCGCCAGTTGGTAACTAGCTTCATCTATACTATAACTACGTATATTGCGACAGATTCAATAAAACAGAGTTAACAGACCATTGAAATACGAATTATGTCGAGAATATCTTTGGGGAGTCGTTCCTACTTAGAATTTGATATGGCAATAATTTACGATAATGGAAACGTGGTTTGACGTTTGCTTTGAAAGGACAGACATACCTACAGCACGTAAATTGATACGAGTTCTATAAATAAACTAATTAAAAGCTTTTATTTAACTTTGTTTGTATGTATGTTTGGGTCAAATCTTGCAATCTGAATTTAGCCCACTTTTCAGTGTCCGATTGAGCTCAAATTTGGAACACACATTAAGTTCTGATGACAATGCAATTATATGTAATCAATATTGTTGTAATTTCAAAATGGCCGCCGCAACAAAATGGCGGAATACATACTTTTGTCCAACCCACCTAATATGGGTATCAAGTGAAAGAGCTTAATTTGAAGAATTCAATAGTACAGAAAAAAACTTTTTTTAAAAATACTTTTTATATTAATTTATTTACATAAACAATGTTGGAAAGTGATTATGCAATATCCAGGACGACTGGGGAATGACTATCACCACAGAGTTACTACATTTTACCCGACTGCGTCAGTAGGAGGGTAATCTTTTTGGAGCGTATGTATGTTTGTCAATTTCTTTGGCACGCGCTACAGCCCAAACGGCTTAACGGATTGTGACGTATGACATATACTATCATTAGAATCGTCTCAGTTTCATAGTGCCATAGGCTTACTATAATTTTTAAAAATGGCGCCTGGAAATAGAGGAAAAAGGGAAAGGGATGATTTTTTTTACTATTACGATTATTGTGGATATCAAGTAAAAGCTAGTAAATAGACCAAAACAATTTCCTTAAGGATGTTACTAGTATAAAACAAGGTCTTCTACACATCTAGTTGTTTGTATGTTAAGATAAGTTTTATGCAATGTAGGCTTAATGTTAAATCAAGATACTTTAGTCAGTTTTAAATTTTAGTCTTTTAAATTAATTGAGTGGACTTTTGTGTTTCAATAGTGTTCATGCCATTTCAGAAACACTGACAAAAAATTAAAACAAAAATAAAAAAAGGTATTCTCAGTTTTCCAAACTACTTTTTTGTAAACATATGCACAGACCCGGAGAACTCCGTTTTAATTAAATTAAAATGTGATTTAATTCTCATAACTGAATTATTCTATTTTTTTTTTAAATTTGTCCGATAGAAATACCGATGTTGTGTCGGTACAACTAATTAAATTATTACAACAGACTCAGTACCATCGCAGCCAATGTAGAGAATTAATTGGATTCGTTATTGTTCTAACAAACGGATTGTCATGTCTAAACTAAATCAAACTTTATTTCCGACGGGAGTCACCGGCGGCCGTCCGTAGCGGTGTTGAGAACAAACTATAACCCAGTTCATTATCATAGCCATCCAGAAATGAGGAAGCCATTGAGGGAACGCTATTATGTAACGATAGTGACAGCTTAGTGGTTTGAAATGCGGTCTCATAATCTGAGTCCGACGTTCAAATCCCAGAGTGTGCCTGGGATTTGAACATTCATTTTACAAAGTTATCTGCGTATAAATAATTCTTAATCTCGTGTAATGATGAAGTCAAATATCTTTCAAAAATCATCTTTAAAAAAGATTGTGCGGTTACCCATCAGAACGATTTCGGCGCACTTCCAGAGCACTGGTCATCTCACGTATAAACTTTCTGGTCACGTTCTCAGACATACATTAATAATTAACTCAATTTTTCCACTCGGTGAATTGGTCAAACTGTAAACATGTATCAACAAAACATAAAACTACAAAATTACTAAACTGCAAAGTTGGTAGCCAACTTAAATTATTTTGACGTCTTAGATATGCCTTTTGTATTGGTTAGAATTCTGTAAAATTGTTACCAAGGTTAAGTTCATATTTCCCATTTTTTGTTATGTGACGCGTTTAAAAATAATAAAAACAAACAGGTATGTTTCGTTTCACTCACACTTTATGACATGCTAATTGACATAAATGAATAAGTTATAGGGTACTCAGTTTTTATTTGAGCCCGGCTTCCATGCTTTTATATGATTTGTTTGTACTACTACAAACAAATGTTTGATAGACGCACGCATTCATACACAGCTAATTCCGTTACGTGACGATTTCTACTAAATCGCACAAGCCGTAAGCCGCATAAGGGACTTCGTTCCAAAAATGTTTATAAAATATATGAGATATTTAAAAATCCTCAAATAGCAGGCATGGTGGATTGATGCCAAAACCATAACACCTTTGAATGCAAAAAGTACTGTGAAACAGCATATTACGTAAGCCATTTACCACACCTTGAACGTAAGCACCTACGCCTTACAAATACACGCTCCCTACAAAGTGATTTTGTGTGCAAGTAAAAAGAAGACAAACAGGATGATTGCGGCCCGATGCTAATGTGGTAATTGGTCACTACCATACTGGGCCATCGTCCGACTGCAAATACATTAACGGGACCACCAACGCGTTAACAATTTTTATAACATTTATGAAAATGCCTTGCAACTCAAATATTTGTTAACTTAACAATAAGTGATGAGAACATAAGAACCAATATGTATATGAATGTATGTGAATCTTCAAGTTTATAGACTTTTGATTTTCAGAAATTGGAGGCGGTCAGCTTGGAGGTGCAGAAAATCTCTTTAATTAAACATGGTCTAGTAAATTAGGACATGAGTCATTAAATAAATAAATAATTAAATCCTTCTTGGAATATGCGACCTCGTTCCTCGTGATAATACATGTGATCGTATTCTGGAAGGAGAAGTATTTTATCCATGCCTATGCCTATGACATTGACTACTGGACATTTGTAGATATTTTTGTTACTAAGGAACTTCCAAGTGTCATAGATATGTAGTACTGTACGAATGTTTTAACAGACTTCCTGGCGTAAAAGGCGCGTGACACGCATGGAATAGTATTACCTACCTATATACATATATATATATATTAGTATGTACACACGGTATATACATAAACAGTACTTTATACTCGCCTCATTAGGTATTTATGTATGATTCCACGATTTAAATAAAAAACTTACCATTCGTTAATATGTATAGCTGTTTTTTTACTTTCTGCACGCTTCCGTCTAGGAAGTATGCTCCAAGTAGTTTATAAGCAAAGCGGTTCTGTTTTCGCATATTAATGTTGGTTCTATTGCCGAGCGGCGTTCGTGCTTATGCCCTGCTTTATAGTGAATACCTGGACGTGCTCTGTTATGCTTCAGAACTTGCTTGCTCAGTCAGATTTCATTTAATAAGTATAATAGAACTACGCTAACAGTGCCCATTGTTGTGACAGAATGTATGCATGTTGGTACTTCGATTTTCTGTGTTTGCGTTCGTTGGCACAATAAATTTAAATTACATTAATTTGGAAGATGATAAAAGGACTATAGTTCGACCTGCGAGGTACCACCGCCGCACCTATTTCTAGCGTGTAGTAGCTCCTGCGTTTCTCTGGCAGGGTGTAGTTAGAACACCTGTTCTATATGACGTTGCTTACAGGTGCCCATGGGCGGCAGTGGCCACATACATCAGGTGGCCTGCATGCTCGTTTGCTATATAAATAAAAAAAAATCGTGGATAATATTTTTTTGAAATACATATTTAGACAGAAAAAAGAACTTAGAAAGAAGACAGAAGAACTTAGAAAGTGACATAATATTCCCACATTAAATTATTAGCGGATTCTAAAATGGTTTCTCTTATGCGGCTCCAATACGCCTTGACAAATTATAGGTACTCCTTGTTAGGTTCCAAAATGATAAGTAACCTAGACAAAAAATATTACTCACTCAATAACAAGCCTGAATGAGAACTTCTATTATCTAACAGACGTCATCGTTGCGTTCGGAGAGTTATGAATAATTGCTCGTTTAAGTTACTGGTTGTTAAAAAAAACTCAGATATGCCTCAAAAAACGAACGCGTTAATAAACATACGATCGTCCATGCATGTCCCGATGCGGACGAGAGAGCGAGTATCGTGAAAGTGACATCAAAAATGAATGAAGAACAGAAATAACTCCATTTGACATGAACACAATATTTATTACTTCACACCTAATCGTCTACTTGTAAAATACAACGTTCTTGCCATAAAAATAGTAACTGTAACACAATTAATAACAGTAAATTGTTCGTAGATAAATAAATACATTTCACTTTTCTATTCATTTTTAAAACTTAACTTTAAATAGACAAAACTATCTACGAAATAGAATAAAATATAAAAGGAAATTACGTACGACTCGACGATGTCACTATAGTGTCAATGGCCACCGTTTATTATTATTATCATAATTAAATTTATTTAATTCTTTGCACTTTATACTCTGTTCGGTGCCATTTTACTAAGAAAGGACGTGTTGCATTATTTTTTGTCCTTAGACTAAAGTAATATAAGTTGTTAAAGCAAGTATATAGTACATTTAATTACTGTCAATTAGGTAACATGGTACTTGAATGTCATCAATTATTACTCGGCCAGCAAGATTCGTTCTACAAAAGAGATTTACGCCGAGATTGGAATAGTAATGAGTTGATAACAACTTTCGGATATTTCAAAACAGCTGCAACTACAGTAAGATCTTCATGCCAGCGTTAGTTTTAGATGTTTATGATTTCCTTATAATATTTGAACATTGATACATAGCAAACATGTCCAAATAATAAAAACTTAAACTTTTAAAATAACAAATATAGAACGCGTGAAATTACGAGCACCGCGAAATATGTAAACAATACAACGCTTACAATGTGGCAATCTGTTGATTTCAATATGAACGATAAAATATATTACGGGGCGGGGTATTAGACCTAAATCTCGAACAGACGTCGCCACTTAAAATAAGCTGGCACGATTTCAAGTGCCGCCAACCTGAATGCGAAGTATTCAGTTCATCAAAACCAGATGTTTCATCCTACGTAAACATGGACATTCGCTGAACGTATGATTAAACATAGGCCGATTACGTATGTTGACATACGCTCTGTGTGCGGAAAATGGAGTTGGCGTGGGGACGTGTGCGGGGTCCATGCGTTATCTCCGAGCACGGAATTATAAATCAACCGGTGGCATTTCAGTGCGTTCTGCCTTTACGTTACCCGTGCATTCAGCTTTTTACGTAGGTAATATGGTAACGGACATGTTAGTATTCTATTTACTTACCTGTATCCGATTTATCTCGTTTATGATGCATTCTGGTAAATGACTATTAAATCTTCAAACTCTTACCTATCTAATATACGACCTTAAGTTACCACACGGTAAAATGCTTAAAAAGTTAGTATTGGTACATGATATTCCATAACATAGTTAGAAGAAAAGGGACTTTCGAATTAAAACATAAACGTTGAGTTACTATAATAACTTCTCGAGTAAAAAAAAGCTCCCTAAAATGCGAATACAATGTCGTACTTTACAAATTTCGCATTCATTTATACCGTGCAATATGTACACTACAAAATATATAATATTCGTAGTAGTAGTAGACGTCGTAGTAGACGTAATGCGACTTAATGCACAATAACGCCAGCATAGGCAATAGCAGTAAGAGAATGTAGACATTGAAGCACATTTCGGAGCTAATAAAAAATTCAAGCGTTCAAGCTGGAAGCGGTTCAGCGACATTACAGGAATTAATGTTATAAACAAACGGTAGCGTTTGGCGCAACTCCAAGTGGGTTGAGGCGCCGGCGCTAGAACGCCCTCCCGTACGGAATGCAACTGTGGCACTCGCCTCACTAACACCACTATCGGAGTATTAACCAACATTCATGCTAAATGATCAAATTAACTTAATAATTATGCTAGTAACTTTTTTGTACTTACAACTGCATAGAGAAGGATAAGGAATATTTAGTAAGAATTTAGCTTACAAGAAAATTTTCTATAATGTGAAGAGTATGAAATAAGTTATGGGCTGAATGGGACAGAAATGATGAAGATAAATTATTCATGAATAAACATATATATTCAGAGGTTTCAGTAGTGATAAGGCAAACAATATATATATATAACTAAGTACACATTTATTTCTTTAACAATGAATGATACAACACATAGGATCATGGTGTATCTAATGGCCGTGGAATAAGGTCAACTTTATTGACAAATCGCTGGTTATTTTTTTTTTCCATTATGAAATGGCAACCATCGTCACCGAAATATTTCAAAGTTATTGAAATTTAGGGAGAAAAATAAAATGTTCAAAAGGTACACTTATTTGGATTTCATGAAAAACTATATTCCTCCTTCGTCAGTATCTCAAAAAGATAGTAGCCTGTTCAATTTGGCTCGCTGCTCTTCGTGAATAGGACCAGAACTGAATAATATCTGTCATGGCCGATTACTGATTTATATAACGGGTACGGATTTGCATTATGCAACAATCTAACACTAAATATGATTAATGTAAGATTATTCTTAAGGAAGTTGTGACTAATTACTCTTAAAGTATTTAAATAAAACTCATGATTTATGCATTACCTCGATTGCAAGATTTATTAGACTTCCTGCGTTGCGAATCCATGTTTTGTATAATAATAAAGGGTTCCTCGAAGGTATTGGAAAAAACGAAATCACTTAAGTCTCGCATTGTAGCGGTCCCTGATACGTCGTCAAAATACAAAAATACGAAAAAGGGATATTACGAGTTCTTAGACTAGATTTTTATTTAATAGCATAGTGAGCATTTCAACAGAACGTGTTGTTGAAGATATCGTGTACAATAGTATACTAAAATGTTGGGCTTCATAATTAAGTCTAGTGTTTTTTCCAATAAATCTCATCCGTATGATGTAAGTTTAAAAAATAATAGGTTTTACATTTTTTAAAACGCCTTTAAATACCTAATACGTATGAATTAATGAATATAAATTACTGATATGTTGATTAGGCCATTTTGCATTTAGAACATAATTATACACTTAAAAGTTGTGAATAAAATTTAAAAGGATATACTGTGTGTATAAATATTTATATTATATTTACCAGGTGGTAGAACCAGTGTAGTTCGACCGGGGAGTTACCACCGCCACACCTATTTCTAGCGTGAAGCAGTTCTTGGTAGGATGTAATTGCCGGCTCACTTATACCTGATTCGACCATCTTAGTCCTTGGGAGTAACACAACACATCTATGATCAACTTCAGATAGAACCTCTGTTCTATGTGAATTTTCTTACAGATGTCCATGGGCGGCAGTAACCACTTACCATCAGGTTGACAGAATGCTCGTTAGCTACTTCAATCTAACAAAAAATATATCATTAACTTAATTGATTTATTTCCCAAACCCTAGCCTAATAGTCTAAAACGTAATATTAATTACAAAAATATTGGCCGTGGAAAAACAATTTCGTTCCATTACAAAAATGATCGATGGTTGAATAAATATTCAAGAGAGATTCTTATACCTCAGGTAAGATTTTCCTTCAAAATTTTATCTTAGACAATGACGGATTTCAGTTGTTTGTTTAATCATTTTGAAATGTATAATTTTAGCAGATTACATTATATAATCTTTTGTTCTATTTCACTAGCAATATAACACATACAATAGTGACCGCTATGCCAGTCTGACGCGCAGTGGGTTCTGAGTTCGGTTCCCGGCCAGACAGACATTTCAATGTTGAATTTAGATTTCTGTTCAGGGTCTGGGTGTTCTTGTATTCGTCTTTGTGTGTGTCCATGGCACCCACGACAGGAGAAAATCCTAATGTGGGGCAATGAGCGTAGAAAACGTCTTTTTCAAATACAATACGCGGAATTAACTGCAGCCTATCCGATCGTTATTGGCTACCTCTCATGGAAACATGCAATCAATAAGAAAAGAATCTTACATGAGTTTTGTCACAGATGCATTGCTACCCGTGAGGACAAAGTTGGAACGCGTCAAATAAGTATGTCTATTTAATATCTGCTACAAGATTTACATTTCTTTACATATCTTTTGTAGATTTAGGTACTGTAGCGGTAATGGCTGAAGCTTCAACAATATTATAGGAGTTTCTACGAAAATTCCCCAAATCGTATTTAATATTCGCTTATTGTATGTCGTAAATGAGTGTCACACACACGCATATGTCAACATATTTAAATGGGTTACGCGAGCGCTAACTAACACGATAAACAAATAGCAGGTGTAGGTAAATGAATATTATTATTAGCTTTGTTATCGTACCGACTCGGAATTAAATTAATCTGCGAAGATATTACTATGCGGATGCCTACACAAACAGGCTAGTTTATTCTCGGGTTCAATTAAATCGTAGCTTACCTCACAAGTTGCGCAGTAATAGACCCTATATTATCCACATGAAATTTGACTCGCAAACCGCTCTCCCAGTGGGTCGACACAACTCGACCGAACTTGAAAGCTTCAATTACGCAGAGTGAGTTGTTCACGCAGGTGACTCCTTAATTACAGGGTTGAAATTGAGCTGCCCATTCGACTGTCACGTTTATAAAGGATTATCGTGCGCTGTTTGCGTAATCCATGCCGATTTATTGCGCGCAGCTTCATAATTCAAATGATTTATTGTTATTAATGTTAATGTTTTGCTTATTTCGCCCCTTTGTTCACAATTAATGTTTATACGTTAATTGGAAACGCTATAATATTACGTTATCGCAAATTTAATTGTCCTACAAAAAATAACCTATTTTTATTTTTTGCGTTGAAAAATTTTAAAACTGCTGAAAGTGTTGATAAAACAAAGAGTAAGCACACAATTTTAATATATATATAAGTAAAGTCAGCAAACGTAGAAATTTCTGGCTGCACCATTAGGTATCTAGCACACAGCTGTTTATTCTAAGGTCCAGGTTCTAAGGTCTATAGATACTTAATACATATGTTATTCTAATTCTATCGAACATCCTTAGCTGAGGTTATAAAAACGTTTGCGATTATCTATATGTTTCAAGTCTTGATATAAATTACAGAATAAGCGAGCAACTTATTTCACCAATTCTCATCGACTTGGTTTGCTAACTAATAACATCGTTAAAAACATTAGAACAAAAAACCCGACTGCTAAAAACGTGTTTCTGTAATTTAACGCTTATATGAGTTTTTTTTTGTCAAAATAGTCAAGTAAAAGTATTACAATATATATTTTTAGATTGGTCTATTACTACTAGCTTTCATTTATTGCCCATATTGTCGTAATAGTGAAAAAAAAACGTCCCCCCCCTTTACTCTATTTCTAGGTGCTATTTTTTAAAAATACATAGCCTATGTCACTATGCAAACTGAGACGATTCTAATAATATGTCATACGTCATAGTCCGTCAAACCGTTTCGGTTGCAGCGCGTGACAAAGTAATGGACAAACAAACATACATACATACATACGCTAGAAAAACTTCTGAAGCAGTCGGGTAAAAACGGCGCCATCGTTGTTCTTTAATATCAGAAATCTCACCATAAGTTTTGCGGTACTCTATTAAGGATTGTGAGAATTAGTCATCTACAAACAAAATGAAAACATTGCTACAATAGAATCGCATTATTTCGGGAGATCCAACCTTAGCGAATCCAATTTACGGCCCCGACGCCACATCACATAATGGGATTTCGACCTTGGTCCAAAAAGGCTATTTACACATTACAATCGTCTTCCATTGTAGAGATGTGTCATCTCGAATTACTAAGTAGATTTAAGTCGAGATAACGCTGACGCTAGTTCGATTATCAAGTCTTACTCTGGTTCGGACTAGCGGTGCGTAGACCAAAAAATCGTTCAGTTTTGATTTATAATTCTAGTAAGGTTAGTAATTGAAAATTGACCAAGTGCGAGCAGTCCCGCGCACGTAGGGTTCTGTAATCTGTACCATTATCCATAAAAAACTGCATAAAAATCAAGTTTATTATACGGGAGCCGCTCTTAAATATTTATTTTGTTTTGTTTTTAGTATCTATTGTTATAGCGGCAACAAAATACATCATCTGTGAGAATTTCAACTGTCTAGCTAACACGGTTCCTGAGATACTTGGTGACAGACAGACGGACGGCGAAGTCTTAGTAATAGGGTTGCGTTTTAACCCTTCGGGCACGGAGCCCTGAAAAATAGACAGTGTTTCTATCGCAGTATTAAATAAACACATATATCCATGCAATCGTAAATAGAAAAGTAGGTCAGGAAATAAGTAATAATAAAAAAGACGCTTTCTACACTCATAGGCGCACACTAGGATTTTATCCTGTGTGGTGGGTGCCATAGACACACAAAGATGAATACACAAACACCCAGACCCAGAACAGAAATCTAAACATCATTCAGATGCCTGTCTGGCCGGGGATCGTACCCGGAACCCAGTGCGCGTTAGATCGGTATGATAACCGCTCGGCCACGCGATTCGTCAAATAGGTAGACTATTCTATATTTTTTAGAAATTTTGATGCATTTTTACATGTAAGTTAAACCGCGAAGCACATCTAGTAAATTATAATAAATATAATTAGTCAGTCAACTCGAATTGCGTAGTCCGAATTGATATCGAGTCACCCGAGATCACTCGAATGAACATTATTCCGATTTGGCCCATCTCTACTCCAGTGCGTTATTAACTTATTAACGAGTTGTCAGGAATGAGGTTGATTATACTGATATAAGGTCTACCACGAATTACGACACCAAAACTTCATACGAAATGGAACCAAGATATTCGACTGAGCCTTATTAAGGTGAATCATATGACCGAGCTCGAATTGGATTGTTTTAGTCCTTTTTAGTTTGTTAGTTTCAATTATACGTTGTCTGCAATAATAAGAAGGTTATTAAACTAGTGACATCGTTAAAAACATTAAAACAAAAAACCTGACTCAACGACTAATGTCGTAATAGAAAAAAGAAATTGTCCCTCCGCCCCTTTTTCCTGTATTTTTAAAAATGTTATAGCTTATGTTAAATTCCAAATTGAGACGATTCTAATGATATGTCATATGTCAAAATACTTCAAGCCGTTTGGGATGTAGCGTGTGACAAAGAAATGGACATACATACATACGCTCGAAGAACTTTACCCTCCTTCTGACGCAGTCGGGTAAAAATAGATCCACAAGAAATGTAAGGAAAGTAGTAATCAAGCAGTCCACATGACGTACATGTTTAATGCTGTCCATGGACGTATCGTAAATAACTCTCAATAAGACGTGAATCTTTGCTAATTGTATTGAATTCATAATCATCGCACATGTTTACTTTTATGTAAATGAAGAAGCAAATAGCCCTCTAATTAATAGTTTTCATAGCTTATCATACCATGAATTATTGCCTTCAATTAAATGTGTTAAAAAATTGAACCTTACCACATCATTTAGGCTAGGAAGACAAATGCTACATAAACTATAATTATAATACAAAACTTGGCATCCCAGTGATCAGCCATCGTAGGCCAAAGTATGTATAGGTCTGACTTTTCAACTGAGGCTTTACAAGCTCAAATATCACGCAGTCGTTAATTTTGATATACACGTTTTTGCTTAAGATTAAGAAGTAGCAAACGAGCTTGGGCAGATCGATCTAATGGTGAGTAGTAACTGCCGTCCACGTACATTTGTAATCAAACCCTAATTAAAGCCTTACCTGCGGTTAGCCATTAATATGTTGCTAAGCTCAGATAAATATGTCTCCCTTTCCACATTCTTTAGGAACACAACAGTGCTTAACACTGCATTGTTATACAGTAGCAGATGTCGCATTAGTACCTCTGGAGGTGTACACTCACAAGGTGTTAATATCATTGAAATACGTCCACAACTAAAAAAACTCACGCTTTCTACTCATAGCCCCACACTAGGGTTTCCTAGGGTCTCCTGTGTCTTAGGTAACATGGACACACAAAGACGAATACACAAACACCCAGATCCAGAACAGAAACCTAAACTCATCATTCATATTTCTGTCT